>BJBW01005253.1:334-44307 GCA_004320125.1 Scolopax mira | reverse complement strand
CCAGGGCAGGGGGTTGGAACTGGGTGATCTTTAAGGTCCTTTCCTACCCAAACCATCCTGTGATTCTATGATTCAGTTCCCAGGGCCAGGACCGGCGCTGGAGTCCCAGAGCATCCTCATTCCTAGAGAATCCCAAACACCTTGCAGCTGGACAGCAGGTCAAAAGATGGATTTGACCATTATAGCAATTTTATGAGTTACACAAGACCCGCAGCCACAGCAATGATGCAGACAAAGGTTGGCTGGTACCTTCTGCCGGGCGAGACGCCGCTGTGGTGAGGAGGAAGGAAGGAGACAGAGGAACAAGCCGAGCAGAAAAGCGAGCGGGACGCGCTGTTTGCAGAAGGAGGGTGTTTGCCACATTCCCTTCGTTCCTCTCTCGCAGCAGCACCCATCTGGGACACTCCAGCAGGGAACAGGATAAACCCAGACCCATCTCCTGCACTCTCATCTGCTACTGGGACCCCCCCAAAACCACCCAGACAGAAATTACCCGAGACACTCTGTCTGCTCGGCATTAACAGGGTAATTCAACAAGAGTCAGTGTTTTCTCATTAAACAAGGTCAAAGATGTACTCTTGATCTCTCGAGATCTCTCGAGATCAAGAGGTTTTTTTCTCCCCTTTGTCCAAGAACAGCTGAAATAATAAAAGAAGGATTTAGAAAACAAAAGGGGAAGCCCTGGGTTTTTTTAGTGAGCCAATGACTATTTTCTTGGACTGAACTAACCTCTGGAAATAATTGACAAGTTCACTGTAGTTCTCCTTCCACATCCTGCGTTCTACAGTTGGCAATCTTGGCTGTTCAGAAGAAAACGAATAGGGTACAATAAAGTGCAGAGAGTTATTTCATGCCATATCGCTGCGCAGGTGACCAGTTCTGAATGAGTTTTGTTAAAAATATCAGACTCAGAATCCAAACAGCTATAACTGGCCTGTTTTGACATAAAAGTTAAACTTATGCATTTCGTCACTTTGGTGAACTGTTTCCCTCCTCATCTCCTTTGCTAACTCTCTCAGCTGAATGTTTCCCGTATCGGTTACAGGGAGTTGTCACCTGCTCAGGAGCCTCTGCGGGAAGGGAAGGAGGATGCTGGGGCTCAGTGCAGATTTCCCATCATTTCCCATTAAAACCACTAGAAATTAAAATTATCTGAATGTTTTTCTTGTTTTTGACAATAAAAATACCTGGCAATTGGCTGAGCTCAAGCTCTAGGAGGAGACCATCATTTCCAGGAGCCGCATCCAGGAGCCTCTGCCTCCACCCTCTTCACACCACAGGAGCCACCTCTACAAGGGGAGGAGTGGCCTCATTAGCACCTCATTAATTAGGGCAGTGAGTGTTGGTGTGTAGGAAGGGACAGCCAAGACAACAACCCTCCTGGAGGTGACACTGGCTGCAAACCTGAGGTAAACGCCTGAGCTCGACGCTGGGAAGCACCAACATGTCTCACTACCCACACGAGAGGCAGATGCTCCCAGGGGTTTGAGGCATCTCAGGCAGTTTTTCAAGTGCTTAAATAATCCCTGCCATCTGTCCCCAGCTGTCACACATGGGGGGGGGACCAGGCTCAGGCTGGCATCACCTCACCCAAGCAGAATCACTCTATACCTTCAGGTGTCAGGTCTGGATTCACTTGATGGGACATCACCCCAGGGACAAGCTGATGGGGATGGAAATCCACAGCCATCTTCAAGGAATTTGAGTGAAATTTAAGGATAATTCACTTCTTATGACTATGATATCTCAGGAGCTTTGAATCCCCAATGCCTTCTGCTATCCCAGCTGAAGTGACAAGCACCAGGAAGCACTTTTTCACACAAAAAGATGGAGAGTGGGAGCATCATGGAGATGGTGTGGGTAGAGCTGAGGGCCTAGAAGTGTGAGGACCATCTGTTGATGATGCTCCTGCTTGCAACAGGCACTGGAAAAGCTTCCTAAAAGGCATTGGAGCCTCCAAAGAGCTGAGGGTACAGGCAGAGCTGTGCAGGAAATAAGTGTTGCCTTTGATAGTCCTCAAAGCTGCCTCTGAAACGGGAGAGTCTGGCTTGGACACAGGCTCCTCACAAGCACCTCACCTTGAGCATGACCAGGAGGAGAAGGAGAACTCAAGGGAAAACTGGAGCATTACTGTCACTGCTGATTCATTCTTGACCTGAACCCAAAGCAGGGGGTTCCTCCGTGGGATTGAAGTGACCCACAGGCAGGAGTGGTGGGCAAAAAGAGTTCGCTCTTCTGGGGTGAGCATCTATTCATCCACAGTAACTTCAGCAGCTTCTCCAGCACCTATTTTATTGCAATGGGCAGCAGAAGGTGGCCAAAGGACTGCAGAGGGTCTACAGGCTGCTCTGAATACACAGATTAAGTTATGGTACACAATCATCATAAAAAGGGCACTACAAGGCTGAGACGTCACCAGGGCAGGGAACTGCTTTGACGCTAGTGATGAGCACACTTAGACTCTGGAATTTCACCCAAATCCCACCAGTTTACCACCAGCAGCTTGTACCCAGGGCCTGCCTTCCAATCACCCCTGGTGCCTTCAGCTGGTCTGGCCCCACGCACTAACCACAAGTAAGACTTCAGAGCAGCTCTGTATTTATTCTTTCTGGCCCATCCCAGTGCCCTGTTGAACAAGGACCGAAGATTTCCTTATGTAACGGGGAGACTATTTGTTATTTTTAACCTTATGGCAGCCGGGATTTGTGCCAGGAGGCGTTTTGCCTTAACCAGGGAGTGTGGGGAGGTTCCATTCCCTCTGTCATCCCAACCCTCTGCTATCTGGGATGCCCATACATGGGTTCCTGGCTGGCTGGCGCCGTGTGGATCTGCTGGCCGGCCTTTGGGGCAGGAAATACCAGTCTCATTTAACAAGGTAGGTCTGGGTGCTGGTCAATCATTTCCAGCACCCTGCAGGAGCTTCTGTGAAATCCACAAAATCTTTGTGAAATCCACAAAGCCGATTTACGCGTATCTGCGCTGCCAGAGAAACACACCATCGCTGCAGCTGAAGCTTTCAATAGGCCAAAATAGTGTGAAAAGAGTTTGTTTAGTCCAACTAAGACCGGGGAAAGTAGAGAAATAAAACGGTCACAACTCTTAGCGAGAGACCCCCACAGCTCTGTGCCTCGGTGCTCCCCGGGCACATCCCAGAAACAGCGTCCCCGTACCGCATCCAGGCAATTTCATGGAGCTTAGGAAAGCCTGGCCGGTACAAAAGATGCTGCCAGAGCCTGGTGTACCCCCAGAGCAGTGGAGAAACACAGTGTCCACACTCTCCTCGGGGCCCAGAGGAGCTCAGCAGCCAAGGAGGATTGTTCCAGAGCCAGAGCAAGGAAATAAGAGTGACGGATCCCGTGTCCACAGCTTAGAACCGTGTAAAACACACGTGGGTCCCTGAGGAGAACAGATGTAAGTTGTCACAGCAAAAGGCTACGTGGTATTTCAATTAGCAGCAAGCCTGCTTTAAGAAATCTGAATAATTAGAGCTAATAGGAAATGTAATTCCACCTTCCTATGAATAGAAGGGGATCTGATAATCTTTAACGATGTGCTCGCATAATTGAGGGGTTTTTGCTTGTTTGCTTCTAACACAATCCCCCTTCATTCCGTCTCCAGGCTGGAGGCACAGCGAGGGAGAATTTGAATTCTTCTGGCCGTTTATATACATGTGGCATTTCTTGACCTTTAAGTACTTGATTTTGAAACCTATTTAATTTTTTGACGTAGGTGTTTTCGTGGGTTTTCTTGGGGAATGCCAAAAATTTTCTGTATGTAGTGGTGGTGGGGGGAAAAAAATCAATAAGAGCAACTGTATGACTGTTCTTCTGTTTTTAGCCCAAGGGCCCTCCCCCTGTGTCTCCAACACCAGCCAAACTTTCTGAGCAGCACAAGCTTCTTATTCAGCTTTGTTTTGACAAAGAAAGATAAACCACTGTTTTGCTTTCTCCCTCCCCCATCATTTACTCATTAGTGTTATTTAGTTTGGTATTCCCTGCTCCTCGGAGGGGAAAAAAACCCAAAACCATATTTAAAAAAAAAAAATCATTATTTTTGACCATATTAAGTTGTTGACTATGTATGTTCTTATAAAGAATTAAAATAGAATGTAAGTATAAATCACTGCTAAAATGAACTTGTCCTGCAAAGGCAAGGACATTTAATTGTGTCCTTGTACGACTGGAATCACTGTAAACAACTAATATTCCTATTTTCAGGGACAGAAATAACCAGCTCATTCAGCCGTACAGAAAGGAAGACATAAAAGGAAACCAAAGGCTTAACCAGAATAAGCCACTGGAAAGTTTTATGTCAACAAAACTGGATTTAAATTAAGTAACATCAATTCAGTATTTTGCCTGTAAATGAATCAGAATATTAAGACACGTTTTAAAAGGAACATTGTGATGAAACATCTACGACTCATTCCTGCTCACTCCTCCCCCCCAGGATCACGTCCTCCCACCAAAGTCATTTCTTCAGCTTTAATCCCGCTCTGTAGCCCTGATTTTTGCAAACAGGAACAGCAGCAGAACTGTGAGTTACACACCGGGAAATACAGCACTGATGACATAATTAGAGGTTGCATCACACCACCTACCCGTGAAGGTGTAAAATTCAAATTGCACAGACAACTTCCACTCTCATCTTTTCCAATTTGCTGAGAGCTTGACTTTGCAACTTAAATCTCTTTTATGATTGTTTTTTCTCAGTCTGATTTGCAGAAATGCGAACAGATTTTAACATTCATTATTTTGCCTTATTCAGTGGCAAAAGTAAAAGACCAAAGAAAACCCCCAAACGAATAAAGCAAGCTCAAACCAAGGAAGTGCATTTCTCAGCTATTTGAAATGACGGGAGATGAGTCAAGAGTCACCTTGCTTTAAAATCAACAGAAACAGGGCACAGCCATTCTCCAGCACGAGGAAATAAGGAAATAAACTACGCGTTCAACAGCTACGAAACATCCTTTTGAAGAATTCATTTACCCAGTAATTTTACAATTTGAGAATAACAGATGAAAATTGTGGGCGGGTGGTGGAGAACCCAGCAGAATCCACAGCAAGGAGCAGCCAAATCAAAGGGAACTTTTTACATTGTCAGATTTTGAGTAATTAGTATTTCCATTAGAGGCACAGTTCCAGCCTGGAGCAATTTTGAGCAATTAATGTTCCTTTTATTTTGCCTGGAAGTCCTGACTTCAGCATTCTCTGAGGGGACAAATTCTTCCAGCCAGAGCCACACAATAGAGATTGACCCAACGAGAGGACAATTAGAGGTGGCAGATGAAGATGTAATTTGTTGGTCTGGACACTTCTTGCCTCAGATGCCATTTCCATTAACCCAACAGACTGGTTTGAAGGGAGCCACAGCCACCCTCCTTCTCCATCTCTGTCCGCAATCACCTGAGCCACAGCAATGTCAAGATTTGAAAATTCCACACGACCAAATGACAAAGCAAAGGGAACGAAGTGCCAGATTGTATCTCCCCCTGCAGCCCTGAGCAGCTTTAAAATGGGCCTATCGATGTATGTCTCCCAAAAAAGTGTGGTTTTGGATTTTGGGGGTGTTTTGAATATGACTTGTTCATCAAACAGTTGAAGATTCTTTAGGGGCAAAGTAGAAAGTGAAACTTGTGTCCTTTCCTGTTTGCACTACAGCAACACGGCAACACTTAAAATATTTCACATTGAGCTTTGAAACCCCAAACACACACAGCAACAATGGAAAGCAGAAGTTTTACAAACCTTTTACCCAATTTCCAGACGCTGCTGACCATTGAGCACACCCCAAGAGACACGTGGCAGAAAACATCACACTCTGCTCTCTCTGCCAAACACAACCACAGCAACAATTACCTGAGTTTTTAACTTCTGAATCTTCCACGACTGCAAGAAGTGGAGGCTGAAGGCCTCGTCCATCACCCGGTAATGGGAAAAGCTGGAACTGCAGCGGAGGAGGATGAAGAGGACCTTGTGCAAGGTCCATCACTGCCATGGTGAGAGGCTCCAGCTCTTCTTCTCCAAAGCTCAGTGTTCACAAGCACTCCAGACTGGCAGTCCTACTGCCTTCCATATTAACTGATATAAAAAGAATAAATAGGACATTCTTCATCTACAAAGCCTCTCTTCTCACAGATCTCTCAACATTTGCACGTGGTCAGAACCAAGGTCCAAGAAAGGAGAATTTTGCCAATTATGTCAAAAATCACTAACGGTTCGCATCTTTTTGCCTGAACCTTACCTTCACAATCCTTTTCACAAGTCTCTTCTGATATATGGTTGCAAAGTGCTTGTGCTTCTAAGCTAGAAGGTTTATTAACTGCACAGTGAGGACCTACGTTTTCGTGTGGTTAGAGAAACCAAAAGTGGCATTTTTCAAAAACCTAAGAGAGAACACCAAGTCTGTGGGCGAGAGGAGGGGACAGTGAGGTGGACTGAGTCCTGGTGTGACAGAATGAGGGTTGTCATTAACAGAGCAGGGTTGAGGTGGAGGCCTGTAACCAGTGGCGTCTCCCAGGGGTCAATACTTGTCCCAGTCCTGTTCAAATTATTCATCAATGACCTGGGTGAGGGGACAGAGTGTATCCTCTGTCACTGACAGAGCCACTGACAGCTCAACCAGGAGCTCAACCAGTCACCGCCACCGAATCCTGCCTACCCCTGCATTAAACCCCCCTTTTGGGGACTGAAAATATCATCTTCAAGAAGACAGAAAGCCTAAGTTATTTGTTACCAGTAATATATTTCATATTTTTAAAGATCTGCAGTAATCCACGCCTGCAAAGGCTGTCAGATCCACCCAAATGCTTCTTATTGAAAAATGAGGCCTCCGTACCCATAGATCCTCCTCCCCCTCGCCCCTCCAAATTAATGCCATAATTCCCAAAGACAGCCACTCTTCTAAAACACTACACAGTTCATATCGTGGTTATTAATAAAGTATGAAGGATGTTTGCAAAAACATTAAGGAATCGGGTCAGAAACGCTGCCTGAATACAAGTGTTATTAAATAAGTCAATCATCCAACTTTTGAGTAATTAACGTCCTTGCTTTTTTACTTGAAAGCCTCATTTCCAGCGCGTTCATAGGAGACAAATGGCCCACGTCAAAGCGAATGAACACAGCTTAACTCTTTTGGCCACCAATTACAGGAGAACGAGGGCGGGCAGGCAGCGCTGCGGCAGAGCTCCCCATGGCAGCCCAGTTTAGGTCAAAGCAGATGGTTTCACTAGAAACAGTCAAAGGATTTAATCCCTTCTTCCCAGCTGAGATTCTAAACAACTGCCACGACACCTTTGGAAACCTTAAAATACAAATTAAGACTATCAAAGCTGCTGGTATTGCCTTGCGAAGCACTTGGTGTTACAGAGTCCAACGGAGCAGCCACGATGGACCCCAAATCCCAGCGACTCACGGAGAGGGACCGACTCCAGCTGCCCCTGGAAAAGGGCTTTTTGTTGCTTCCTTTGCTCTTCTTACTGCAAAGAACTGCAAAGTTCCTCTTGATTAACAGCAACTGCGGGGAGAGGTGGAGAAAAACGTACCAAGAAAGAGAGGTTTATTTTCCTAAAGATTGGCAGTAATTTTACCTTTAATAGCACACCTATGGACCAAATATGTGAGTCTCATGTCATCACCTCAAAACACGATAAATATTTGCAATTGGAAAAAACGATATTACAAAATCTGAAAATTTAGTATTAGGATTCCTATTAGAAAATACATCTTTACAACTAACGTAGAGTCTCTGTGGATGACATCCTCTCCTCCTCTCCTCCAGACAGCTGTTAAGACACAAAATGACCCTCAGGACAGCAGCTGCAGAACTTGTCGTATGCGCTCACACTTCTCCAGCAGCTTTGGGTCTTCTATATCAGAACCATCAAATTCTTTCATAAAAGCTTCAGCTTTCTGCACAGTTATGTCTCGCGCGCCGCCTTGAAGCCCTTGCAGATAATCCAGTAAAATGGTGAAATACTTGTCTGGAACCTTTAAAGAAAAAAAAAAAATAAGGAAGATAAAACCCCTGCTTTATTTTCTTCTCTCTCAATCCTCATTCACGATCGTGTCAAACCATCACCTGACAGATAATTAGGGGAAGTGGAGAAGTTTCTTGCCCAGGTTGGAGCTGCTGGGAGGGAGGAATGGACGGTGGTGGAGGACTGTCATGTGCTGAGATGGGCCAAGCATCCCAGAGGAAATTCTAAGCAGATGTGGAAACGCTGCTCCTCAAACACAAACACCCTCTGCGAGTGCACTCAAGGCTGTGAGAGTTATTGGGGGAGAAAAAAAAACCCAACTAGCCAAATTTTTCTCTTGGAAACACATCTGTAAACCCTGGTAAATTCAGAGAGAATTGCATGCACGTGTCTGGGGAAAGGAATTTGCAGGAATTACCCTTGTCCCCACCCAAAATTATTTGGGATCCCACCCACCGTCAAGCACGTTGACAGAGTGCTTATACAGAGGAACAGAATTTAATTTGAAAAACAAATTGAATTCAGACATGTGGAAATAATTTTTAAATCATGCTGACTAAAACCGATAGGCTCTACCAACACGTGTAGTCATCTTCGGTGGCGTCACCCCCGCTTCACTCCCTTTCTCTTTAACTACTCGTAGGTTGAGTTTTAGCTTATCTTGTACAACATACAGCGTGAATGCTCAGGACATTAAAGAATCTCAGCAATAACCGAGCGAAGACTTCTGAATGATTTGTTCAGTATTTCAAGGCAATGTATTTTCAGACAGATTAGGTGAGCAGGTCTACCTTGAAGTGTATCTTAACTTTACGGTGTGTATCTGTGGAACGGGTTCCAGACAAGAAGAGAAGATTTTTGCTGTGAATCAGGAGAAGTGAAAATGACCTAATCCTGCAAATATTTTTCCCCATGTTTGCCTTTACACATCTAGCTTTAAAAGGCATGCTCGACATGAGTCAAGTTAAACACATACGTAAGTATTTAAAGGACTGGAGACTAATTATTCGAGGGCTGTTTCAATTCTGCAAAGTATCAACATTTCAGAGAAGACAGAGCTTCAACAGATACTTAATTTACAACTTATTCCTCCATCGACATTTGTCAGCGTAACTTTGATCACTGAAACTTCTATCACTCCAAAAGAAGAGGAAGAAAGAATATTCCAACGCTGCCTTCATCAATCAGGGATATTACAAAGCAATAAATCAAACCTAAAGTCTGCATCCAGCCTCATCACTTATGTGCTACAGAAAACCTTCTAATTCTTCTCACAAACATTCTTGTGTTAACAAAACAATACAAAGAAACAACAAAAAAAAATACTAATTTTACAGTGACTAACACTACATGCTTAATATACAAATCAAGCACTTTTAAACATAGTGAAAAATATCTATATTCCTTTTTGTTCACAGTACACTGTGAACTTATTTCGGCATGGAAGTGCTCCTTTAATGCAGATGCTCAGCACCGGGTTTTTAAAGCTCAGCAACATTTCTCTGTCTCAAACCTCAGCCAAATTATCTACATAATTTACACCTCTTGTTCTCAGACCCCGTGGCACAGCCATACCTCACTCTGCGGAATTACAGTTATTATTACAGCGTTTAAGCAAAGTGCTTGAAGGGGCAATTAAAAGCCTACTCTAAATTTAGAAACACAAAGTGTGTAGACAGACATGTGGCTGCCTGAAGCCTAGAAAACATTCAGCATTTCGCCGTAAGAAAAAGTGATCAAGTGTGCAGAAAGTCTGATTTTTTTTCTGACACACAGCTATTAGGTTTATTCCAGCAAGTGCTTACAATCCAGTACCGTGTAGGCAAGACAGTACCCTATTTCCTCCTAATTTACCCGTAGGATAGAGCCCCAGCAAGGACTGGAACACGGAAAGTGCCAGCAAAAACTTAATGAAATCCAAATTTTAATTCTTCACATGCAGTAGTAGAAGAGCTGGAATTGCAGGGAACTCCTGGCGAGGTTTCACAAGAAGGAACACGATCCTCCTCCTAAGATCAGCTTTTGGCCTGGCCTGAAATTGGATATCGAGATCTCCCACCAGGGCGCTGGCAAGTGGAAGAGATGCTTATGGGACTTTATTATTATTCTTTTGCTGAACTGCTTTGACCTCTTCCTTGTTTCTTTTTCTCCCTCACACACGGCCCTCGCCTCTGTGCTAACGGGCTAATGGGGAAATGTCCCCAGGTGAAATAATTACCACCGTTGGGAAAAAGGGGGGGAAACACTACAAAATAGTAGCAGACAAAAGAGCACCTGGCACTTTTAAATTACTGTGTAACTCTAGAGTTTTCTGGCTTTTTAGACTTGCAGATGCCCACAGATTTTGCAAAGCAAATAGAGATCCCTGCATGGAGAACTTGAGCCATGAAGCTGGATTAGCTACTTCTGAGGGAGCTTGAGGAACCCCCCCAGGTGGAACCAGCACATGGAGTCACCTTCTAAAAATGCTGCACCAGATGACAAAGATCAACAAATGACCAAGTGTTTATTTTATACTGGATCCTGAAGATGTAGGTTTTGCCCCGTAGGGGCACAGCCTTGGCTTGGAAGCTGCTGGCCAACCACCAGATGGGTCTCAAAGGGACTTAAAAAAACCCTCATGTTACAAAGAACTTTAAAACCTTCTTATTCAATCCACTCCTTTGCATGGCTTTTCAGTAGGCATCCAAGTGACACCAGGAGATCAAAGATGGGGCTTAGGAAGGAAAGAAACTCATGTCTTCAGTCATGCCTGGATTTCCAACAGATTTTATTCTGTAACAGGCAGGAAGTTGGATTTGGGTATAAAAAAATATTCAAAAGAAGCTGGTCTGCCCTGCCTACAGTCCTGATGAAGAAAGAGCCTTCATCATATGATTAATTATAAGCACTTGAGCAGTTCTACTGACTTTACTGAATCTCGGTGCAGATGTTAGTCATTATCTACAGCTCATATTCAATGCATCTCTGATTATAAACCTACAAAATGTGTGAGTTTAAATAAATCATAGCACTTTCATCAGATTTTAAAAAAACAGAAGGGAAGTTTCATATCGGTGTTGAGAAATAAGGCGAAAAAATGCTACTTAGAGTTAATTATTTCCCAGCATATTTCAACACAAACCCCAAAGTCAACAGGTAAAAAAGTGAAAACATCATTCTGTAACACAATTTCTAGGTAGCTCTAAAGAGCATACATTGATTTGGAAAGGGTGATAAAGGAGAAACTTAAAAATAAGACACTGCGAACAACCTAAATACCTACAATCAGATTCTGCCACCAAGCTTTTTGAAACATTACACTGCTTTGTCGTCGTGAAACTCTGCTTTTTAATTATCTGGTTCTTTAAGAGTATTTTTAATCATGTAGGTGACACCCTGCGTCAGGCGATGGGCGTTAGGAGGTGCTGAGTAACAAGGGTCAGGGAGATTGGTGTGGTTAAATGGCTGAGTGCACACAAAATATCAGCCAAAACCAAGTGAATGAATCAATAAAGAAGGGGCTGCACAAACGGCTCGATGTCTGTTCTGTTACACAACAAACTGAGTGCCCTGAAACCCCCATTCGACCCCACGATGGGCAGACACTTATTGGAAATTCAGTTTATATTGGTTTTCAAGTTATGGAATGAATGGGTCTCGGTAAGGATGGAAGCTGAGCTTCTGGTTACGCTTTACGCTTCCTACACCCAACATCAGGTTTCACTTATATTTTAATCAGAAAGCTATTTTAACGTCTTGGCAACGTGGCTGTACATCTTCCATGGAGCCAGAAGTATCTGCAGCAATACGAGAGCCGTAGCTTACGGTACCGAGTTCCACATTTGGAAATTCACATGAAGGATATGACTGAAATTCTCAGTAAGCTCCAGGTTTATATAAAACATGAATCTGCTCCATTTATGCAGGACGTATATCACGTATAAAAATCAAAAATCTAGCATACACAGGAGAATGATCAACAAAATAAATAGATTAATTACAAGAAACTAAAGCAATTAAAAGGATTCAGCATTTTGGTTAAAAACACAGTAATTGATTTCTAAACTAAAAAAACATTGGAAAAGTGCGTGGCTAGCACTAGCAACTTTTGGTTAATAAAGAAGAGCTACAACTAAGGTACAAAACTTTCTATCATGTTTCTTCAGAGAAAAAGCAGTGTTAATACTAACCTTCTCTTTATCATACATGTGCAAGAGGAGCCAGGTTTGTCTTGTCTTCTGGAACTTCCATTCTTTTGGGGTTTCAGACCAGCTGTAGTAAATTTAATAAGAAAAAATTAAATTGCTTAAATGAAATACTGTGGAATCAAAACACAAAAAAAAATTTCCTGCAGTGACTCCAGGTGACTTTGAGTTGTGTGACACAGACACTAACACACATTTTGTGCAAGTGGCACAACAGAACCCAAGGGTTGGCCACCTGGTCAACCCACAACAACCAAGTGCCCCAAATCCCTACCCCAGCTGCAGGGCTACCTCCGAGAAGGTGGAGTAGAAATCACATTTGAGTTTCAGAAAGGTGATATTTCACAATAAAATGAAAATCCTATGAAATAAAGCAGCCTCTCAAGGACTGGAAGGAGAGATTGGTTCTAGAAGAGACCCCTCCGCGTTGGCCAAAGCCCATCACGGGTGAAGTCCACACTGTCCAGAGCAGAGAAAATTCATCTTTCAGGAGCAGTTGTTTTAAGGTTTGGATTTGCCTAAAGGTATGACTTAAATCTTTGACGTTTACAGGATAGAAAAATGCTTTTTATGTCTCACTCTCCCCAGAAATTCAGATACCAATATTCAGCTTGAAACTTCAGGCTGCTCCAATACTGGTAGAACAAATGATCAGCATCTGCAAATGTTCTCACGCTGTTCAGCCAACACATTTTAAATATGCAAAATTTTGGCTGGGTTAAACCGGCACATTCACGTACATAATGGACATAGCAAATCACACTATAAAATTAAGACTGTTTTTTTAAAAATGGGCATGAAAATTAGCATCTTAACGTGTACAAAATCCGTCAGTACATGGAAATATCATTTCAAGATCCAGACGAAAATATATGAGGAAAAAAAAATAGAGAATTTTACACTTATCTGATTTTTCTCTAAAGAAAAACAAGTTTCCAGAGGGTAGCATGCAAGATGCCTTTTCTGTTCTGGCTTGTTTTACACAGCAACAGAGAGCACAGAAATCAATTGAAAGGCAGCTGGGTATGAGAATTGGTATTGCTTAAACACTGTCAAGTTTAATAAAGCAAAAGAGCCCTCATATTTGGTGAATGCTGCACCAGCAAATACATTGTTCCATCAATTCAATGAAGAGAGAAAAAAAACAAGAGCACAAATTTGCACAGAAGAGTTTCATGGAATTCTCTGCAGAAAACCAAAAGGAAAAAAAAAATATTTTCTTAACTTTTAAATTCAGGATAAAGAAACAGCAGCAACAACTCACTGGGGTTATCGCTGCCTAAACTCAATAAAAACATCTGTAACCACCTGTAAGGTAAAAATCAGACAAATAACAGTAAACCAGGAAGGGCAGACAAACAACCACAATGTATCATATTTTGCATGCTCAAATTAAACCCACAAATTAACTGATTTAGAGGTCTCTTTTGGGACACTACGGATAAACAGGCAAAAGTTTACAAAACAAATATTGCACAAAAGCAGGAGCCCAAAAGGTGACTGCCAAAAGTTACAGAATCAAATAAAAAAATATTATTGTGGGAAAAATCACCCTTCTCCCATCACCACCAACCTAGAAACCAAAGTACTTGCACAATGAAGGTCACTATACTGTGTATTTCTACATTTGTGATTATATTCACTGCTTCTACACACCACCCAGTGCTCCGAAAAGTTTATTCTCTGCTAATTTTATGTTTCTCTCACTCACGCTACTACCTGAGTGCTCTGATTTCACTAATCTCCTATAAAGCTATAGGATGTTAAAATACCTTTATTACCCAGTTTATAAACAACTGAGACCAACAAATGAGTGCACTATAAGGTTAATTGCTCTTATTAGCCTATTACCAAAACCATATGCTCTCCTCTGCACGTTAAGGCAAGTCATTACGCTCCAGCATCCAAGATCCCACGTCGCCTCTCCCTCTGGGGAATTCTCTTCTAGAAATAAAGTTCCTCTTCCTGAAAAGTTTTGCTCTTTATACACTGTAATAATTCATACAAACAACAAATAGTTTAACTTAATCAACCACAGAAAGTACTTTTGTGCCCATTATAGCACTGGAGTCCCACAAACTGGGGTTTTTTTTGTTTGTGTTCTATCCTGTCAGAAACAAATGCAAAATGAGAATGGTAAAAAGAGGAGGAATTTCCTTAACAGACTATGGCTGTGCTCATATTTTCAGAAAACACTCCCAAGTTTTCAGCTGACACTTTATCCACAGTTGTATCAATTCTGTTTCTCCTTCTCCAGGAAAACGGTCCTTCTCTTGACCCCAATTCCTAGGGAATTGTGGGCGAAACACTCATGATACGGGATGCACAATCTTTAAGACAAATAATGTGGCAGTCGCTCCCCGAAACTAAAACCCCCCACAATTATTAAAATAGAAGTTTTCCACGGAATCCTATAACCATGACAGCTTTTTTCCTACTCCTATGACAGCTGTAAACCCTATGGAAAGTATCACTCTGTGACGAAGAAAGAGGGGTACCTCTTTTTATCAGAATGACACAACCAGTACATTTTTAGCAATGCTCAACTTGGAAACTACAGAAAGTTAAAGCTTTGTAACACAAGAAAGGTCTGGTTTTGCTGTTTATATGCAGATAAGCTTCCTTGACATACTACAGCAGTAGAAAAGGCTTTTCCTTTGAGTGATTAAATATACAGAGTACGACCAACTACATTATGGCTTAAAAAAAACCTTTTAAAAGACAATCACAACCTCTTTCACAGTTTGAATTACTTTGATAGCCTTTAAAAGTATCTATGTCCAGATCTAATACAAACTATGGATGAAAAAATATACATGTGTAAAACATGTATTTTTCTATTATGCCTCAAGCTAATTTTCAATATATTGTACAAACACTAATTACCTTCTTTACACAGTTCTTGTTTGAATCTCTCTTAGGAGCTCATTGAAAAAACACATTGGTTGACTTTAGTTAAAGAGAACTTTCATGTTTGTAGAAATGATCTTCCTCAATGGCTTTGGAACTGAGGATACAGAGGAAATGAATGAAATTAATCAAGTGCCGTAGGGAATTCTACATTTTGGCTTTGGATTTTAGTATGAGAGTCTCATGTGAAAAAGCTGCCCGAGATTCTCACTGGTCCATCTCCTGTTCATCACCAGGCTGAACAGAAGTTACAGCACACGACCAAGGCTTAAAGAAAACAAAGGGAGCCCTTTATTCCCCAAGAGCTCTGCCAACAGTGCAAGAGGTGTCATTTTGGCACTCACTGCCCTACCTGTGAAACGTGGGTAAGAGGTGCTTCCTCAACAAAGAACAAGCCCACTAAAAAATTCCCTTGAAGACATTTAAAGCCTTGCTGGAACACTTGGCACTCGAGTGGCTGCTGTAAGATTTCATGATGCAATAGATAAAACAGCAGCAGCTTTAAAATACGATGCCCTTGGGCTTAAGGCACCTTCACTGCCCTTACGTGCCCTGAATTCGGAAGCTCTGGATCCCGTTACCAGGTCAGTCCCACGGTGGCCGTAACCAAGAGGGAACCAGCACCTCACCTGGGCTCCTGGAACCCCTGGAAGGTGAGGAAACTCAGGAGAAACACATTCTTGTGGGAGAAGAGCTGTTTTATGGATGGAGGTTTGATGTGGATATATAAAAAATATATGGGTGTGGATGGAAGTTTTATATATGCCCTATAGTGCATATAGTGAAGGAGGAATCATAATTTTTTTGTCCAGTTATAACACCTACAACTATTTAAAGGGTAATGTGAAAGAATTTCTTTTTATTGGGGGTATCCACTATTTCTTTTATTTCTCTCAGGGGCATTTAATATTAAATTAATTTTTAAAAGACAGTTTTTGAATGTCTTTGTCGACACCTGCAAGCCCAGAACCTGCCCCTTGTGCTGCGCTTCGGTGCTCAGTGCAAGAGAAGAGGGAATCTCATTTCAAGTGTGTGTGACACTGACGTTCCTCACTTGGGAAAAAATATCCAAAATTTAAATTCTAAATCGATTTTCAAAGATGTGCCCGGAATGGCTGTAGTTAAGATTTTAGACCCACTAACCTGTGGCAGGACTCAAGATACAGACGTAAGATTGAGTCACGGACTTTATTTTTAACTGCCTTTTTCTCACATTATGGATGACCCTGTTTATCTCCCAGCTCCAGTTCCTAAAGAAAATTAATATTTATACTGATATTCTCAAATCCAGCTTGGAAACTAATTCAATTGTGACTCAGATAAAGCTTTTCCTTATTTTCCTGGAAGAGAAGAGACACTAATTGAGCTCTTTTGCCAGAAGAAAACTTTCTAAAATTGTCAACAGATTTTAGAATCGGCGCCACATTTTTGGTTGAAAATCCTGGCACCGTTACTCAATCTGTGGTTTAAAAACAATTTTTAATATATTCTTCCATCTGGTTTAGACACAGCAGAATGACTGAAGACTTGTGAAAAGGCGAAGGGCGGAAGCTTTTTTTCTTCTTCTTTTTTTTTTTTTTAAATTTAGGAATCACACATGCAGGAAGAAATAAATGTGCTTTTTAGTGTCCCATTTTTGTCCTGGTGTCCAATGTAAGGACAGATTGTAGCTGATTGCTTCTGCACAGCAAACAACACAGCTCACAGGACTTTCTTAGAAAGTATTTATAAAGCAAAAGGAAAGGGCCTTTGTGCCTTAAAGCAAAGCTTTGATTAAATCTACATAAAAAGTTTATCATGGCATATTATTTATTATATGTACTTTTATCACTTGCCATTGTTTGTATCGTTTTATATTATGTTTGCATTCTGAAGCTGCAGCCAAGCCAGAAACCCCCTTCCTGCCCCGACAGACACCGCTCAAACGCGACACGAGACCTTCCCTTGAGGAGCTTGGAGTATAAACAGATGAGACAGACAATAAGTGGAAAGGAAAGTTGAACCAGAGAACTCCAACTATGCCTCAAAATCCTCCAGCAGGTCATGGGCAGAGCTCCTACACCTTCTATACGGTACCGTACACATAGAGCATCTTACTGTGGTTTAACTTCTCCACTTTCCATAGACACCAACCCACCTGCAAATGGCAAGACCATTCCACTGGGGAAAAAAAAAAACACCTTTACAATTAGATTTTTAAAAATTCTTTTCCTAGTACAATTATTTAGTGGCTGGGATCCATATTAGCCTGCCTGCAGCTAAATCACATTTTGATCTGAAAATATATATAGCAGCAGTGATACGCTGAGAACTTTCTGTTTTCAATAATAACAGAAAGGTCAGCAGTGGGCTTGGAAGACGACAGTTAAAATTACTATATTACTAAGCTAAACACGGCTTTTATTTTACATACATTTAAAGAAAGAAGACAAAGCAGGAGCTGAATTTTCACAGAAGAAGAATAAAAACCAGAATTTGAGCCCTTTGCAGCCAATCTGTTCTGCTCCTGCAGGGAGTACACAAGGAAGCTCTACCCCAAGGCTGGTCCCATCTCCTCTCCAGATGTCCAGCTTTTCTTGCACTTCATTCTGGTCACACCGATGCCCAGGCCAGAAACGAGGGAAAGGAAAAATGAAAACAACTGTTTTGCTTCCCTCCCATGAAGAACGTGCTGGGGGGTACAAGGAGATAAAGAGGGCCCCCATGGTCTCTATGAAAATTGTGTTAAGAAGCCCAGCTGCAAGGAAAATAATTGTCAAAAGCTGGCAACAATCCATCCATATGAACGCTTCCTGATGATCGGATGAGGGATAAGCCACCAGACCCAGGGAAAACAAACATGGTCACTTGTCTCCTGTCTTACCATGACACCAGCCACTGTCCAACTGGGGCGCAGAACACCCTGGCCAAGGCATGGACTCAAGTTTGGTTGCAACCAGTAGTTCATTTGCATTGTTTTTTACATTTTAAATCAGCTTTTCAAACTTTTAAAGATCCTCCCTCCCCGCATCCGAAAGAAGAATAGAATCGCAGAAGAGATGACACAATTAAAGACAAATGAAAAAGTTAATTTCTTAAGCTTCAACTAATTGTTCATTCCCAAGGAGGGATGGAAAGAGCATGTCCACTGAAATTAGGCTGAAATCCCCGCTCTTGACTCTAACTCCACGTTGGGAGAAGCTCAGGTCCCGGGGTGGTTCTCAGCTGGAGCAAATAATCACTGCATTTTACTGCTCCCCGGGGTAAGCAACACGAGTCCTTGCCAGGCAGATCTAGAAGATCCACTTCGATTGTTCACTGCCACAAAACTCCCACAGCAACACCTCCTCGTGGGGAACGGGGCGTTAATATACCCACCCTGCATCTCTTGTTGGATTTTACACCCTGACTTGGACCCCCCCAAGCTGCGTTGGTTCGACGTGTGGATGAGGAGAGCCTCGAATCCCAAAGGTGTGGGCAGCCCCTCACCGCAGGATCCGCTCCTCTTGTTGCAGGAGAGCTGGAGAAAGGGACAAGCCAACGAAAACATCAAGATGAACCCAGAGGTCGACTGTTTCCTGGATTTAGCTGGTCTGCTCAGGCTCCTCTCACTGCATCCAGCCCCACCAGGATCCGTCCTCCTCTAACGCCCCATGACCTCCATTCACCACGAAGGTTTTGAGTCACAGACGCTTAAAGAAACTCATCTGCCCAGCACTGCCTCAGCAGAGGGCTTTCATTCCAACCCAATTTTATTCACATAAAAGCGATTACTAATACCTTTTTGGGCATCACCATACTAAAAAATGTGTGAAGCAGTTTTATTAAGGATCCAGTTTTATTATTTCAAAAATATTGCTTGTTATTCTAACTCTGGCTAGGAAGCCTTGACGGCTCCCTGGAGCTAATTGATTAATAACCATTGCCAACTGCATTTTAAATTTTCATTTTGGCTTTGGCAGACTAGACTAAATGATTCCCTAGAGCTACAAAACTACTCTCCACTATTTTGAGTTTTTGGGCATTGGATGAATAGTTTAAATGTGTTTGAGGAAGTGAGCAGCAGCGTTAATTCTCCTAGATCGACATTTTATGACACAGAGAGAACATAAAACCTTCTTTTTTCTGCCTTGTCAAGAACATGGCCTGAATGGAAGAAGATGGGTGAGTAGAAAATGTCTTTTCTGGAATCCTGAAGAGAGCTACAGAAGGACACTGGGATTGGGGGCACCTGAGGGCACCCATCTCCCTCCTCTTCCTGAGGCTGGGAGGAAAGAGCGATGTTCACACTCCCCACCAACGCTATTTTATGCAAATAAAGTAAATAATCCCTGCTTTCAGCTTAAAAATATCAGCAGGTAGTTCCCTGTAATACTTATATTACGGGTCACTTTAATTCCCCTGTTTTTATTTGACCTGAATGATACACAAGATTTACCCCAGGCAAATGGGAAAGGCCAAAGAGATGGCATGAGGTGGAGACTGGAGGTGTCAGGACACGGCCCTGGAGCCTCCTGGCCTGAAATTCCACCCTCCTGCTTCTGAACCTCCCGCACATATCCCACACAAGGGCTCCAAATGTCCTTTCAGATGAAATAATATATTAAAGCTGCTTAACCGTTCGATGAGATACAACCCTTTTGCATCATACCATGGACAGATGAAAGCTGGAGCTCAACGAGAAATACCTAATGACTACATTTAATAAACTCTTTAGAAAATTCATTTATAGTAAATTTTATTTTACTGGAAATGAGAGTCATTAAGAAAGGATGCATTAAATTTTCTTAACTAGGTTTGGAAATAAAGATGTTTTTCTACAAGAAAGAAAAATCAGGCAAAGAAACTTTAACTATTTTTACCCTGACATTTATGGATTTAACACATGTAATCCAGTTTGTCCCATCTGAGGAAGCACTTGGCAGCACTACGGTTAAATGCCACTAATACAATTTATAGCTGCAACAACATATATGCAAAAAATCACAAGGAATCTTAAAAATCCTACTGAAAAAATTAGAAATAAATAAAAGCAAATTAAACTTTGGAAAAAAAATATCAATTCACCATGAATACCTGGGAAGCCTCCTTAGGCACATGAGTCATCTCAAGAGCCACCAACCTCATCTGATACAGGATCATACGCAGGAGAAAAATCTTATATATGACTGAGAACAGAAATGCTGTCTGAAACCTCCAGCTGGCTAACTCAGGAGGTTTTGTTCCTAATTTTATCATCAGCAATAAAGTGGAATAAAGCTGCCCTCATCATTTGCAGCAAGAGCACAAAGGACCACAAGTGAAAGAAGACCTCAACCATGGAAGACAGAGACTTCTCCCAAAGGAGCTGGAAGGGTTTGGAACATTAACCCATCCATTGCATGAGATCAGGACAGCGGTAAGCAGCCTTCAGGAATGACTTGAGATGCCCCCACAGAATAAAAATCCATTTAAACTCCTTCAAAATAAGGCATGGAGAAAAATCCTACAGGTCTGCTGGGACCAGACATTGGGATAGGGCCAAAGAACGCAGAGCCTGTGCTCAGATAGGAAGAAAGTTACGTCTAGTTCCCCTCCTGTCACTTGCTTGAAAGGAGACCTTTGGATTCTACAAGGACTTTGGTGAGTCACAAACTTCATCACTGTTTAATTTATCCATCTGAAAAATGGGGTATTATAACAATTTCTCAAAAGCTGTCATAACAAGAGCAAATAAATTAGTGTCAAAATATTTGTCATTTATTTTGGCAAAATACACTCATGATATGCTATCAGGAAAGGTATTCTGGAAAAGCAAATCACCATTACTATGACGGGGAGACGATAGGGAAAATATTTAGAAAAAAACAAAACAAACCAAAACCAAACAAAAAAATCCCTTTAAAGATGGGGATGGTCAGTTGATAACATATTTTTCAGGTGCTCCTGTAAGTGATAGACATCAGATGAAAGGATCTATGAATTCATGCTAATGATGCTATTAAATACAGTATTTCCCTAGGAGAACATTTGAACCAAATGCCCAAGTCAATATTTTGACAGCTTTGTTTCACACTGAAAAAATGGTAGAAACCCAAAGAGACAGAAGGTCTCAAAGTGAATCACTCCGCAGCTTTTACTGAAATATGCTCTGAGATGTGGACTCGTGACCTTCCATAAAATTAATGCAAAGATTTAGAAAGATGAATTATTTGATTTGGAGCCATACAGCAGGATTAGATTTTCCTAATCTATTTCACCCTTTTTGTTAAACTTAGTGACCATTTACGGTTATGGAAATTACAAGGAGTATAAACAGATGAGAAACTCTTCCCTCTGCCATGAACGGAGCAGGAATATGAGGACTGTTGGATGTTAGGAAAAAATTTTACACTGAAATGGGCTGCCCAGGCAGGGGTTGAGGCACCATCCCTGGAGGGATTGAAAAGCTGGGTTGACCTAGTGCTTAGAGACATGGGTTAGTGATGGGTTTTATCAGAGTGAGGTTGATGCTCGGACTCGATGATCAGAAAGGTCCCTTCCACCCTGGACAATTCTATGATTCTATGAAATATTTCTAAGTACTAAGGTGCTTCATAACTTGATACGTCAGTATGGAGAGGACTTCCAAGAAATGACTGAAATTATTTAAAAAACCTAATTCTGTCCATCTGGAACATTTCCAGGATAGTATTACTGATACCCAGAATATATTCTGATGGTTCATATTCTTCCCAGAAATTCTTGTTAAAAATAGCCAAGGTTGGCTCCGAGCTACTTCAAGGCAGATTTTTTTTGTTGTTGTTCTTGGTTTTGGTTGTTGTTTTTAGAATTATATAGTAAATAATACTATTATTTGTCAGCATTAGCTTTAACTGACAACAAGTGGATATTCAGTAGCAGCTATGGAAGCCTCGGTGCTTCATACAGCGGCATGATTTTTTTCCTTCACATACCCCATCTGCCGAAGATAATACACTTGAGTAGGTTTAAGAATAGCCCTGAGCAGCCCCAAATCCGGAGAGTGAATATTCCCTCTCCAACTACCCCCAGCAAGAATAACTTTCAGCATAACTGGCACCCTAAAAATAGGAAAGGTGTGGGCATTGCAGAGCTGTGTGGAGTTTCTGACTAATGCCAGGGCTGCCAGAGAACAGCAAACAAACTGACGTGGCTCCATCAGATGCCACCGGGAACTGGAGTTACACAAGGGAGTGTAGGAGAATGATAAGGTAACTCATTAATGAGATGAGAATACTTTTCTCTGGTCGTGGCTTCCTTTAAAACAAGGAAGATCTCCCCAGTTGTTAGTATCGACTGGAAAACAGAGATTTACTGATTTAGGTCGAGAGGAATCCCACACAGAGGCAGGTCAGGCCCTGGTAGAAATGAAAAGTCAGGCGATAAAGAAAGTTGGAGAAGTGCTAAAACAAATTCACTGACCTCTGGAGCCCCAGGAGAAGTGCAAGCCTCTGAAATGAGAGAGCAGCAAGTGCCTGCCCAAGTTCACACAGAACAGCCACACAACGACACCCAATGCAAATTCATCCTGTACCTTGACCCTATGGATTCATGAGGCTTCTTACGGGGCTAATGAATGTGACAAAATGACTAAAAGCATGTATGAATAGATTAATTACATCCATAGTTAATGCTTGCCCCAGAACCTTTAAAAAATAACCCTGTGATTATTAAAACAAAACTGGCCTCTGTCACTACTCCCCCCTCACCTTTGAGGAAAAGCTGCTGTTTCCAGACACCTCTGAGCCCCAGTAGCTGAAGGGAATTCAGTGACATTTCTGTGTCTAATTACAACAGCTCCTCTTAAGTTCACATACTATTTTTTGCTGCCAGCTAATTGAGATTCATCACTTGAGCAGTTCTCCAACAGTTTCTGAAATTCAAGATAACTGATGAGCTTTTATCTATGCTGCACCTCCCTGTCAGGAAGGAAACTCATTCTCTGTCCTGGGGGATGGAGGAAGGAGAAATGACACTAAATGGTAACGTTCGTTGCTCTTAAACCCAAGAAGACTGTTTCTGGAGGGAAAAAAAAAAAATCTAGGTTTTTTTTTTCTTTAAACATAGGGGGAAAATCTATGTTTAGATTTCTAGTACAATGGTTACTCTTAATATCTAAAAGCTTAAGCCATCTGTGGTGAACCACCAACAGCAGTGACAAGTTTGAAATTAATAAAGATTAAGGCCAGCAGCAACAGGAAGGATTTAAATTTAAGTTCAGAGTCAGATGTCAAAAGTCATCACTGACCATGGCTAAAAAAATACTTACACTGTGAAAGGAAAATCAGCTTCAAAATGCTACACATCAAAGAAGCAAACTAAACCTGACACAAGCCCACTCCATGTACTATAAATTTAGAAACTCTTTTTCAGCATTAATGAGGGTGTCTGTGATCGAGCAGAATCTCTCAGTGCAGCCACCTGGTCCCTAACGGGGTAGGACGAATGGGTTTGTGACTTTCTGAAGGGCCACCTCCATCTCAGCTGTTTGGCCCCAAATCTCAGATGTTGCTGCCTTACTTATAGCCCAGGAGAAGCTTCCTCTGGTCCCTTCAAAAATCAGAAACTTCCCGGATGCTCCCACTGCGTGAACACCAAGCGACCTATTAACACCCGGCTCCAGCTGGAGCAAATGTCAACAAATACATACAGAAATATAAATAGATACATGCTTACAGCAAAAACTCCCAGATTCCTACGTTCTTTGAAAGAAATAGCAACGTTGCAGCTTTACAAATCTCCCATGGTTGGCACTATTTGTAATAAAGTCTGAGTGAGGACCGGGGCTGTTCCTGGCTTCCAGCAGCATCGCCACCGCGCTCAGCAACATCCACCTCCTCTCCTGCAGCCGGGCTCTTTCCCTGCCCCATGGCCAATTCTGCCTCTGGCTTTTGTCCTTCTGTAAAGGGTCTTTGCACCTTTTTTTTTTTTCCTTTCTTTCTTTCAAGAAGCCTCTGACATTCTCTTGAATGTCTCTTCTCTTGAACATCTTTTCTATCTGAATCTCACCTAAATTAGGGATGAGGAAAGTAAAATCTATAAAGAAAACTGAAAAGACAATGCCCTGGGCAACATTCTGGTGACACATATTACAAATATGACATAAAGCATTGTAGAAAGAAAAGAAATGCATGCCAGCAGCTTATTTTTTGAATTTTAACATGTAATAAATAATATTGCATGGTTTCAGCAATTCACAGCGATCTCCAGATAATGATATTATCTCCTACTTCTACTTCAGAGATCAATCTTGTAACTCCATATACTTTTTGTGTCGTCTTTTCAGATCTCTGTCTGTTCCTCAGAGGGGTGGTGGAGCAGCCACATGTGCAGATCCCCACAGCCAAAGGCAGGCACAGAGACATTTCGAAGAGAGAGCTCTTGCCAACACAAACAAGTTTTGCCAACATTTTCACACCACGGAAGGTCACTTAGGTTACAATTAAGTCTAATTACCACTCCCGTGGATTGCACCATCTTTTCACTTGAAGGATCTTCATACCCAGAAAAAGACGAAGTTTTATTTTATCTTTTCCAAGAAGCAAAGTAACGAGACATCCTAATCTCAGCTTTAAATGTGACTCATCACTCCCCAGCACAGAGAAAAAACTTGCGTCATCATTAAAAGGAAGAGACTTGAGCAGTTTTACTCAGCCCTGTGCCTCAGTGAAGTGCTGCCCCTGGGTTCCCTGGCTCTTTCCTTTCATTTCCTCAACAGAGCACCCACAGCTATTGCAGAACCTGGGCTTTCAAAGCACAGAACCCCCCCGCAAAACTTATATTAATAAGTAATATTAATATAAGTAATATTAATATAACTTTTATGTCGTTAACTTATTAACTATAATAAGCAACTCTTATTAACTATATTTTATTTCCTTCAAGCAAAATATTTGCTACTTCTCCCTGAGCTTACTGCTTGAAAGAGAAATGTACTCCCCCACCTACCAGGACAGATGATTCTGCGCTGAGGGAATTCCTACCTCTTCAAACCTACAAAACAACTGTACTTTTTCCCTTCCCATCAGAAGCCTCGATGTGTAAGAAAAAATCCTTCACTGCATCTTTTCTACCATTTTTCTTTTAGACTTATCAAACAAAGTTTCACTTAAACAAACTCAGTATTTTGCAGTCCTAGGAGGAAGCACGGTGTGCTCTCACGCTGCGAGCAGTCTCTCCAGAAATAAAAATGGCAGCTTTAGTTATCGTACGGTCCTTCAAGTCCCACCGGTCCCACAGGAGATTCCCACGTCATCAGGGGATTAAGATGCCACTTGGCTTCGCCACCCTCATGGCATGTAAGGCTTTTTTTATCGTAGGTGGGGCAAAACGTGACCCCCCGGCACCCTTTGGTTACTTTCCAATTACATTAATCTCTTGCGTCTCCGAGATTAACTTCTCCTCCCACACATTATTCATGCTGCAGCCCTACAGAAACACCTGGACTGAAATCCCTGACCCAAGGAAGTTCCTGGAGTTTTACAATGAGCTTAAATTTTAGTTTCCCTTCCCCAGCTACTATATTATTTCTCTGATGACTTTAAATCCATTTCTCTCTTCTTCCAGTCTTGCTGGGCTGAAAAAATTACCGAGGCGTAAAAGGATTAAGCTGTTCTTCCATAATTTACCACAGGGTAGGACAGTCCTGGGACCTTTGGGTCTTCAGTGCTGTCTGTGGTTACCTGGGGCAGTCCAGCACCTTATGACTATCCCTGTTAAATCTGCAAAATTCAAATTGGCTGTTGCTGAAATGATCCCTCACAAGCTATTGCTGCACAGAGAGCCCTGGGACTCTGTGTTACAAGACCTAACAACATCGTAGGTTTAATTTTTCAAGGTGATTCGGTACAGGTTAAGTGAAAATTTGGAGTCCCAAGTAGTTCAAACACAGTTACATATTTTCATAGAATCACAGAATGGTTTGGGTGGGAAGGGACCTTAAAGGCCCCTCCAGTGCCACCCCCTGCCCTGGGCAGGGACACCTCCCACCACACCAGGTTGCTCCAAGCCCCATCCAACCTGCCCTTGAACCCGTCCAGGGATGGGGCAGCCACAGCTTCTCTGGGAAACCTGTTCCAGGCTCTCACCACCCTCACCCCAAATAAGTTCTTCATAAATCTACTCTAAATCTCCCCTCTTCTAGTGCCAAACCCTTCCTTCTCCTCCTAGGGCTCCCCTCCCTGATCCAGAGTCCCTCCCCATCTCTCCTGGAACCCCTTGAAGGACTGGAAGGGGCTCTGAGGTCTCCCCGGAGCCTTCTCTTCTCCAGGCTGAACCCCCCACCCCAACTCTCTCAGCCCCCCCTCCCAGCAGAGGGGCTCCAGCCCTCCCAGCATCTCCATGGCCTCCTCTGGGTCCCATCATGTCCTTCTGGTGTTGGTGGCCCCAGAGCTGGAGGCAGCCCTGGGGATGCAGCGCAGGATGCAACCCCCAGGTTGCACCCAGGGGGGGTGCTTTCTGGGCCCCCCCTCGCTCCACGTGAGCACCCAGGCTCATCCGAGATGCTGTCTCCAGGCACAGCATCCCCCTGGGCATCGGAAAGGGGGTACAGAGCAACCCCCAAATGAGCCAGCTGGAGCCTGGGAGCTGGGATACCCCAACAGCCACCCCTGGTTTCAGGAGAGCTGGGATCCCAGGGATGGAGAGGTGCTGCCACACTGAGGTGACATCTTCCATCCTCCCCAGTTGACCATCCTCAGTCCTCTCCCTGGTGTTTTTCCTCATCACCCCTCAGCCCCTCCAGCACACACTCCCCTTCCCAGACACCGCTGAGCCCAGTGGCATCTCCCACAAGCTGTCACCCCCCAGCTCTCCTGGGTGTCCTGCCCACCCTTCCCAGTGTCACCGCCTGCTTGCCCTGGGATGGCTCAGGTGCCTCCCAAATGGCTCTCTCCCCTCCCTTTGTCCAACCTGTTTTTTAAGTGCCTGCTGGGTTCACAGGGGTTATTTGCTGCCCCACAGCTTCCCCCCCCTTCCCCCCCCCCCCTAATTTTTTAGAGTTCAAAGGGACCATAGAGATCATCTAGTCCAACTCCCCTGCTGAAGCAGGATTGCCTAGAGCTAGATGTGCTCTTCTTTTCCCTGAGGATTTGGGGATTTAGCCAGCCCTGGGCAGGTGTCTGTCTGTCCGTGGGTGGCTCTGGGTTCCTTTTCCCCGTGGTCCAGGCTGGGGGGGTGCGGGGGGGGGGTGTGACAGGAGGGATGCTATGCCACCAAAGCACTGATTTGAGTGGGAAATCCAGCCGTTTACTGGAAATGAGCTGACGCAGGAGACAGCAGAGGAAGTCAACCAGCGTGCCTTCCTCCCAAGTGGCCACGCTCCTCCTCCTCACAGCTACGTGGGCACGAAAACTTCTTCTTCTCCCCCTCTCCCCCACCCCCACACCCCATCTCCAGCCACGAACTTCCACCCTGAGACTCCCAAAGGGTCACCGCAGCCAAAGGATGTGTCCCATTCCGGGTGAGACACCCTCATCCCCCAGCTCCATGGAGACCCCCAAAACCCAGGCATCAACCCAGGGATTTTTTTAGGTCTGGGACACAATAAATTAGCAAGAAGAGCAGGATAAGAATTTTTTTTTTAAAAAAAAGAGCTGAAATCGCCCCAATTTCAGATTAAAGCTGGACTTGGTTGGGTCTGTCCTCCCCACCAGCTGCTCCAGGTGGCCCCAACATCTCCTCGAGCATCAGGGTTGTCCCCTTCTCCCCCTCTCCTGGGGGAAAACCCTCCAGTGAGAGCTGCTCCATCGTGGCCATGGTCTGTTTGCAACCAAAAATGTTCTCTTTTTCACCGTGCTGTTAGGAAAGTGAGGGTTTTTTTTTCCCCCCCGCCCCCCCCCAACCTCAGCTCCTCCAGCCCTGAACTGAATCACGGCGAGGGGGGGTTTCTGGGCAGGATTTTCACCACTGAAATTCCCCCAGTCACCCGCCGGAGGTGGGCAGGAGCTGAGAGCTGGTGATGAATGGAGGGAGACCCCAGGATGCAAATCATGGCAGCAAAACCACGATCTAGATGAAAACCACACGAAAACCCACCAGTTTTTCCCTCCGCCAAAGGATGAGTGTTATTTGGGGGGGGGGTCGGTCCACACATGGATGTGGGCTGTATTTTTTAAGGTTAAAAAAACCCAACAGCAAGGTTAAAAAAGCCCTTCCCAGCCTTTCTGTGCTCTTTTTCCAGCCACAGATTTCACCTCTTCTCTGCTCTCCATCCCAGTCATGTGAAGATAAGTCCCTTTTTTCTCCCCAGATCCGTTCCCAGCACCACCCTGGATGAATTCACCCCCATTCCCAGCTGGTTCCCATCGGGGGGGGGGCGGGGGGAGAGGGAGGTGGGGGGACAGAGATGCAGAAAGGACCAGCAGCTCCACTAAAACACCTTCTCTCTGAGAAATCCCATCTGTCCTGGCATTCCCAGCCCCAGGGATGAGGATGTTGGGGTTTCAGTGGGACCAGGGAGCAGAAAGAGGGGGGGGGGCGACACAACACTTCTCAGCAGCCTCTGGGAGGTGTGATTTATTGGGGGGGGGTGGGAGGGGGAAGGTGTGAAGGGGCCAGGCCACTCGCCCAGGAGGTGACACCCTGCAGGTGGAAAGTGAGACCCCAACACCCACAGATGCCACCTCACAGTGGGACCAAACCCAGAGGGACCCTCCTTGTCCCCAGCATGGGTGACACGGTGGGGGGAGATGGGGGGGGGGGGGGGAAAGGCCCCGGGGGGGGGGCGGGGGGGGGGGGGGGGGGGGGGGGGGGGGGGAAATGCCACTGGGGAGGGAGGAAACTCTCCGTTTCGCCTCATCCCCAAAATAAGAGGGGGATCCACTCGAGTCATGGGGTCTCCGTGGGCGAGTTGCTGCCTGTGGAGGTGGAGGGGGGGACGGGGGGGACGGGGGGGGAGAACCATCTCCTTCCACCTCCCCCATTAGAACGCCCCCCCCCACTGCGGTTTCTGCTGGTGAAAGGAAAGAGTGATGCTGAGAGTTTCTGAGCAGCGCACCCCAACCTGCCCCGACGTGTTTCCTGCCCCCTCCCAACCCCCCCCAAGTTTCCATTGGACCCCCCCAAAACCGCCCGGGGTTCCTGTGCCCACCGCAGCAGCCAGTAGCAACGTTTTTGGGGGTTGTGGGAGGTGGTGGTGGGGGCGTGGTGGGTTTCCTTCACGCTGTGGGGGCGGCAACGTCAGTGGAGAGATGCCCCCAAAATTTGGAGACCTGCTGGGGTGGGGGGGATAGGGGGGAGGAGGGTGTGTGGGGGACCCCTTGGAGATGCAGGGGGTGATGGAGCCCATGAGGTGGTGGAAAGAGGGGGTGCAGAGGTGGCACTGAGTGCGACGGGTGGCTGTCCCTTCTTGGAGGTGGAGGCCCACAAGTGGCCCACAGGTGGCCAACCAGCTCAGCTACGTGGCCATGTGTCCCTCTTTGTCTTTATGAGCACCACGGTGGCCAAACAGTCCTGGACTGACCCCCATTCCCACACTGGAGGGGAGGCAGCAGGTCCCACCCAGGCCAGTGACAGGTCAGGGAGGTAGCCCTGTGTCACCATGTCCCCAGGGTGATGGGGCTGCTCCGGGACACACACTGAGCTGGTGGGTGATCATCCAGGGTGGGCCTCTTCATGCAGATGGTGGCAGCTGGGACAAGCGATGGGTGGCTGGGACAGGAGAGGACAGACCCCTTTACTGGGAGGGGACAGGAACCACGGGGATGGAGGGGACAGTCCCTGTGCCTTGGGAAGGGACAGGGAGCATGGGGCTGGAGGGGACAGACCCCTTGCCTGTGAGGGGACAGGGCCCATGGGGCAGGAGGGGACAGATCTGGTGCCCTGGGAGGGATGGGGACCATCGGGTAGCAGGAGACAGACCCCTGCCCTGGGAGGGGACAGAGTCCATGGAGAGGAGGGCATGGACCCTGTGCCCTGGGAGGGGACAGACCCCTTGCCTGGGAGGGGACAGGGACCGTGGCTCAGGAGGGGACAGATCAGGTGCATTGAGAGGGGACAGGAACCATGGCTCGAGAAAGGACAGACCCCTGCCCTGGGAGGGGACAGAGTCTGTGGAGCAGAAGGGGACAGGGACCATGAGACAGGAGAGGACAGAGACCATGGCTCAGGAGGGGACAGACCCCTGCCCTCTGAGGGAACAGGAACCGTGGGTCAAGAGGGGACAGACCCTTGCCCTTGGAAGGGACAAGGACCATGGGCCAGGAAGGGGCAGGGAGAATGGGGCAGGAGGGGACAGACCATGTGCCTTGGGAAGGGACAGGGACCATGGAGAAGGGACAGACCCCTTGCTTGGGAGGTGACATGAACCATGGCTCAGGAGGGGACCGTTGGTGGCAGCCAGCGAGGCAGGGGCGCCCCCTGGTGGTCTCTGTGGCAGCAGCAGCGGAGCCCGGCTCAGCATCCCCCCCCCCCCCCCCCCCCCCCCCCCGCTTCCCCCCCCACACCCCCCCTTCCTCTTCCCAGTTTCCGGGAAACTGGAAAACTAGGAGAGGTTTCAAACTACCAGCATAAGCCCCTTCCAGGCCTTGAAGGACATGGGCTCCTGTCCTCCCCCCAGTCACCACCCAGGGTCCTGCCTGGAATCCTCCCCCCAAATCCAGGGACACCCCAAGAATCCTCACAACCAACTCCAGGGGTGCTCCAGGAAAGCCCAGGGATCCCCCAATGACACCCCCCCCTCCTCCCTCCACCCCATTAACTCTTCCACCACTGCCCCCCCACTGAAAACTCGTCACGAGTGGGTGTTACTGGGGACAAGGTGTCTGCCACCACGCTGGAGGGTGGGAGCCTTTGTCCCCAGCTCTTTGGGGTCCATGACACCCCCAAAAACCCTCTCCCTCCTGGCAGGGGGTGTGTGTTTGGGGCTTCTGCTCTACATGGGAGCTGATGCCCTGGGGAAGAAGACCCCAAGAAGGAGGCGGGGGGGACTTGCCACCCCCCAACACCTCCTGCCCTGGGGAGGGCAGAGGTGAGACACCCCCAGCGATGGCCAGGCAGCCCCCAGGACTGTCCCCTCCTGCGGTGACCCATCAGGTCCCAGCTTTATTAAACCCAACCCCTTGGGACCTGTGTGTCACCTCTGTCCCCCCCGACTTCGTCCAGGCTGGGTGAGGAGGACGCTCTGCGCCCCCCCCTTTTTTGCTTGCCCCATGCCCCGATATCTGCCTTATTTGGGGTTTTGGGGTTTTTTTTTTTGGCTGGGGCGAGATGCCCTGCGCCTTGTCCCTGTCCCTGGGGTGGCCGTGACTCATGGGGAGGCGGGTGGGACCATCTCTCCTTGAGCAAGGCCAACGGGGAAGGTGGGGGGGGGAGGAAGGCGGATAAGAGCGAGGCCACCATCGCTTCCATCTCCGGTTGCCCGCTCCCATGCTGGCCCGGGCCGTGCCCAAGCTGGGCACCTTGCGGGGGTGTCCCCTCGCCGGGGGCTGCCGGTGGGCTGGGGGGGTTGTCAGCTCCTCCCATCCTCCGGTAACTCCTCGCCCCTTCAACCAGTTGCCCGGTGACTGGCGGGGAGGGTGGCTCAACCTCTACCGCTTCTGGCAAGAGGGTGGCTTCCACAACGTCCATCACATCATGGCTCGCAAGTTCCAGCAGTTCGGGCCCATTTACAGGTGAGGGGGATTCTGGTCCCAGTTTCTCCTGACCCCCCCCCTTCCCATTTCCCACAGCTTTCCCAGTCTGCTCTTCCCAGCTCTGATCCAAGGAGCCGGGGGGGGGGTGGGAATAAGGGGGGAGGTGATGCCATGGTGTAGGATGAGAGAGAAGACTTTGGGGATGTTGGGAGGAGGGGGGGGGACAGGACTGAAGAGGGGCTCTGCCCACCCACCCCCAAAAAAAATCCATGGCAGGGGCAAGGTGGGGGGGCATCCAGCACTCCCCCATTGTGCCTGCCCGGTGCTGAGACACTGTGTCACCTGGGATGGGACCCACAGGCAGGATTTTGGGGTGGCGGGAGGGTGCTGGGGGAAGGTGGTGATTTGGGGAGGTGAAGGGGGTACGGGGGGGGCCTAAGGTATGGGGCTGACCCCTGCCCCCCCCACCACCCTGGCCAGGGAGAAGCTGGGTGTCTACGAGAGCGTGAACATCATCAGCCCCCGGGACGCTGCCACCCTCTTCCAAGCAGAGGGGACACTGCCCGAGCGCTTCAGTGTGCCCCCCTGGGTGGCTTATCGTGACTATCGCAACAAGCCCTATGGTGTCCTCCTCAAGTGAGTCAGGGAGAGGGGGTGTCCCCTAAAAATGGGGGGTCCCAGCTCCTATCCCAGTAGCCCCCGTTCACAGGGTGGTGGGAAGCTGGAGTATCAAGAGGGTGATGAGGACCTGTGGTTTGGGGGGTTGGAGACTCTGCAGGGGGTGATGGATGGATGGGGTGGAAGGGTGGATGGATGGAGTGGATGGATGGGGTGAGTGGATGGATGGATGGATGGATGAATGGATGGATGGATGGATGGATGGGTGGATGGATGGAGTGGATGGATGGGGTGGATGGATGGATGGATGGATGGAGTGGATGGATGGGGTGGATGGATGGATGGATGGATGGATGGAGTGGATGGATGGATGGATGGATGGATGGGGTGGATGGATGGGTGGATGGATGGATGGATGGATGAATGGATGGGATGGATGGCATGTATAGATGCGTGGATGGATGGAAGGATGGATGGGATGGATGGCATGGATGGACGGGTGATTGGAGTGTATGGAGTGGATGGGTGGATGGGGATGGATGGAATGGATGGATGGATGGGGGGGACATGCTGCTGACCCCTCACCCCTACTTTGTTGTCCCACAGGACAGGGGAGGCCTGGCGCTCAGACCGGCTGATGCTGAATAAGGAGGTGCTGTCGCCGGAGGTGGTGGAAGGCTTTGTGCCCCTGCTGAGCGAGGTGGGCGAGGACTTCGTCCGGCGGGCACGGGCCCAGGTGGGGAAGAGTGGCCGGGAGCGCTGGACAGCTGACTTCACCCACGAGCTCTTCCGCTTCGCCCTGGAGTGTGAGTGCCAGGGGACCGGCCACCCCAACCCAAACCTGGGCTGAGACCCTCTCAGAGGTGTCCCTCTCTGAAAACACCTCTATGGAGGGTGCCCGAGATGGGCCACACACTGCGTTTCATAGGATCATAGAATGGTTTGCGTGGGAAGGGAAATTAAAAACCATCCCGTGCCACCCCCCTGCCCTGGGCAGGGACACCTCCCACCACACCAGGTTGCTCCAAGCCCCCTCCAACCTGCCCTTGAACCCCTCCAGGGGTGGGGCAGCCACAGCTTCTCTGGGCAACCTGGGCCAGGCTCTCACCACCCTCACAGCAAAGAGTTTCTCCCTAATATCTCATCTCAATCTCCCCTCTTTCAATTTAAAGCCATTACACCTCGTCCTAGGGCTCCCCTCCCTGATCCAGAGTCCCTCCCCATCTCTCCTGGAGCCCCTTGAGGGACTGGAAGAGGCTCTGAGGTCTCCCCGGAGCCTTCTCTTCTCCAGGCTGAACCCCTCCAACTCTCTCAGCCCCCCCTCCCAGCAGAGGGGCTCCAGCCCTCCCAGCATCTCCGGGGCCTCCTCCGCTGGACCCCAGCTTTCCCCCAGCTTCATTCTCAGTGAGGGGCAAAAAAGCTTCTCCCCCAAAGCTGTAGGGTCTAGAGGGACGTCCTCTCTCCAGAAAAGTAGAGACCAACTTAACGCTTTTGATAAAAGTGTTTTATCATCTACTGGTCACCAACTGGTAGGCAAGGGGTGCCTCTATGGCCCTGTGGTGCTCAGAGCGAGGAGGAGCCCAAACCAAGTTCCTGTAGCCGTGAAAGGCTGGAGTTGGCCACAGGAGGCTGGAGGGGATGTGGACAGGGTGCCCTGATGGGTGCTGTGCTTGTAGCCGTGTGCCACGTGCTGTATGGGGAGCGGTTGGGGCTGCTGCAGGACTTCGTGGACCCCGAGGCCCAACGCTTCATCGATGCCGTGACCTTGATGTTCCACACCACCTCCCCCATGCTCTACCTGCCACCCGCCCTCCTCCGCCACCTCAATGCCAAGACGTGGAGGGACCATGTCTGGGCCTGGGATGCCATCTTCACCCAGGGTGAGTGCTCCTCCTCTCCTGAGACCTCTGTGCATCATCCAAGGTCCCTTTGAGGGCTTGGCTTCGTAATGCAGCATCATCTCACTGGCCTGGAGACCTTCTCCTGGGTCCAATCACCCAGCGCAGGGCCACCAAAGCTGGGAAGGCTTTCTGCATTTGAAGCTTATGAGATGGAACAGTGGGGAACCATCCAAGAGCAATGAAGGGCCAATGGTGGGCATCACATTAAGGGGAGAAGGTCTACCAGGTGGACTTGTGGGCTTGGAGAGCTTTTTGGCATCTGGGACAACCCTCCTGCAGGGTGTCCTCCCCTGGGGTACCTTCTATGCTCACCCAGCCACGTCCAGGGACCACAGTCCCAGGCTGCTGCAGGGATAATTGTGCCATAAAAGTCACCAGCATGGGGCAGCAATGTCCTAAGGTGCCACATCTGGTGCCTCCCTCCTCCACCATGGCCCTGTGGGGAGGAAGGCCATGCCCACTGTGTCTCCTCAGCGGACAAATGCATACAAAACGTCTACCGGGACCTGAGGCTGCAACGCAAGAGCACCAAGGAGTACATGGGCATCCTCTGCAACCTCATCATGCAGGACAAGCTGCCCTTGGATGACATCAAGGCCAGCATCACAGAGATGATGGCGGGCGGGGTGGACACGGTAAGGAGCAGGTAGGGTCATTGGGCAGGGAGAAGGTCCTGGCTGGTGTCGAGCCTTGCTCTTGTACCCCATTTAGACCTCCATGACACTGCAGTGGGCCATGTTCGAGCTGGCACGGTCCCCGGGGGTCCAGGAGCAGCTACGGGCAGAGGTCCTGGCCGCCAAGCGAGAAGCAGCAGGGGACAGGGTGAAGATGCTGAAAACCATTCGGTTGCTCAAAGCTGCCATCAAGGAGACACTCAGGTGAGGAGGACACCTCGTCACCCCTCTGATAAAACACCCCCAGCCCCTTTCGTCCCCAAAATCTGGTGCTGCTGAGGTGTCGTGCGTCAAGGTGGGACATGGGTGGGCCAGGCTGTCCCCAAAAATTAGTTCTGTGGGTCCTGTCCTCCCTCCCCAGGCTGCACCCGGTGGCAGTGACCCTGCAGAGGTACACCACACAGGAGGTCATCCTCCAGGACTACCGCATCCCCCCCAAGGTGAGCACGGTCACTGGGTCCCCTCCTCACTCCCAACCCACTTCGCACGGGATGGAGGTGGGACCTGGAGCAAGACCTGACATGGAAGTGGCATCCACAGGGGCTCATCCAGGGCTGGCCATGCACCCCAGGTGCTGGTGGGGAGCCCTTGGAGACCAATCCTTTCCCCCCCTCTTCCAGACACTGGTGCAGGTGGGTCTGTACGCCATGGGCCGCAATGCTGAGGTCTTCCCCAAGCCGGAGAAGTTCAGCCCCCAGCGGTGGTTGGCTGCTGGTCCCAAGCACTTCAAGGGGCTGGGGTTTGGTTTTGGACCCCGTCAGTGCCTGGGCCGCCGGATCGCTGAGTTGGAGATGCAGCTCTTCCTCATGCACGTGAGCATCTCGCTGCCGGGAGACACCCGGGAGGGGAAGGGACCGGGGAGGTGGCACAGGGGGGTTGGGACCTCCAGCTCTTTTCTCCTCCGCCCCAGATCCTGGAGAACTTCAAGATTGAAACCATGAGAGCGGTGGAAGTTGGGACCAAGTTTGATCTCATCCTGATTCCGGACAAACCCATCTACCTGACCTTACGGCCACTGGAGTCCCGGGTGTGAAAGAGCCCCATCCTGGGTGACACCCAATTCTTGGGGTTTGGTTTTTTTTGGGGGGTGGGTGTGTGTGTCATCCCCAGCAGCTCCTCCCAGCCAAACTCCATCCCGGGGATGAGATTTTGGGGGACAACTGGGACGTTTTCACGGCCACAACCTTGGCTTGGCACATCCCTGCCTTCGCTCCAGCCCGCTCAAGGCTGCGTTTACGCCAACAGGGGTGGGGGGGGGAGATAAACCAGAGCAACCCCATCCCTGTAAACCCCCCCCCCCACCTCCCCTATATCCCCCCGCCCCCATCTGGGGACCAATGGCAGCCACAGTCCCCCCCCCAGCACCCTCTAAGGTTTCGCTTTGCCTCTTCGTGCCCAAAAAACACCGGCTCCTTTTTGCCAGCGCTCGGTTTCTTGGTCTCTCTCGCCGGGGGGGTGGGCTTAGGACAGGGGGGGACATGACACCAGGGGCTGGGGTCTTCTCGGGGGGGCCGTGGAGATGGCTGGCAGGTTCTGCTGAGGAAGGGGAAAAGATCTTGGGGAGCTGTAAATCCACCCCCCCCCCCCCATAACCACACCCCCCCCCCTCCTCGCTCCCCTTGGGGGCATCGGAGAAGTGCCATAAGGGGGTCTGGGGGCAGTGTGTGTGTGTGGGGGTGTTGTGTCACCCTGGGGGGCTTCCTGGGAATGCTGGGGGGGTGTCTGAAAACCTAGGGACTACCCTCCCACCTTGCCCAGGGAAACTGAGGCACATCCCCCTTGACAGGGCATGGAGATTCCCCCCCCCCTCTTCCCATCTCCCCCCCTCCTGCCTGGGTGCAGTGGGACGTCTCTAGACTCCCACCCCCTCCATCCCCCTAGGAGCAAACACCAACTCCCATGTGGGGTGGTCCTGGTGTCCCCCCCAATCCCTCCCCCAACCCCCCCGGGTGCTCACTGAGGTGGGGGCGTGGGGGAATCCATGCTCCTGCTCCAGCAGACGGGTACCCAGCTCCTGCTTCTCCCGTCCCCACCTTCTCGCTGCCTCCTCCAGCTGGAACAGACCCAAACCAGGCATTTTTTGGGGGGAAAAGGGGGGGGAAGAGGTGTCCCACCCTACCATCAAGTGAGGTGCTGGAAGGTTGATGCTCACCTGCCTCTCCAACACCCTCCCACGGGCTTGTGCCTCCTCCAGCCTGGCCAGCAGAGACAGCTTCTCCGTGCCCCCAAAAACACCCTGTGGGCCACCAGATGAGCAAGAGTGAGGAACACAACACCGGGGGGGGGGTGGGATATCACCCCACAGTGCCAGAGGTGCCACCTGGGTGATGTCCCCATCATGCCTGGTTACCCCCCCCATGTTGTTTTTTGGGGTTCTACAACTCTGTCCCCCCACCCCAGCTCTATGTCCCCCTGCCCGGGGTCTCACCGTCAAGGCTGGGGGCCATGGGGCGATGGGGGGCAATGCCTGGGGGGGTTTTGCCAGCTCCTCCCGCAGCCTGTGGTTCTCAGCCAGCAGCGCAGCGTACACCTCCCTGGAGAGGGCTTCACCTGTGGGATGGGGTGAGGTGGGCACTGGGACGTGTCCTACACCCACCCCGTGCAGAGATGGGGTGGTAGGAGAAAGGTCCTACCTCCCCCATGCCCATGGGGGCATCAGGACCTCCTATGATGCCCCCCAGCGCAAACCATCCCGTGGTGCAAACTGTCAGAAGGGGATGGCCACCAGTGGAACCCAGCAGCTCTCTATGGGTCACCACTTGCACCCACCTGCCAATTTCTCAGCGCTCCTGGTGGCCCCAACGAGCTTCTCCTGCAGCACCCGCTCCATCGCCTCGATCACCTGTGGGAGAGAGCATGTCCCATGTCACCAGCTCAAAGCCAGGCTGCGGTGACCATCACATCTCCCCAGCCACCGTGGTCCTAGGACCACGTCATGCTCATGGAGAGGTGGGATGGGTCGGAGGGTCCCGTCTGCTCCACAGTCTCATGCCCCCTAGAACCTGCCTTTCTCACAGCCCCCCCCCCCCAGCTCACCTTCTCTTGCTGCCTCACTGTCTCCTCCAGGCCTTTTGTCTTGGCCACCTTCTCCTGGCACCTCCTCAGAGTGGCTTGCTGCTGCCGGTGGGCTTGCTGGAGCAGCATCAGGTCCTTCTCCCGGTCATTTTTCTGGCAGGGGTAAAAGGGGAAAAAACCCCAGGGACCTCTGTGATGAGCCTCAACCCTTGAGATATCCCTTGTAGGGTTGGGAGAGCCTCATGGTGGTGGTCCTGGGGCTCTCAGGCATTTGCTTGGCTATGGGGGTGTTGTGGTGTTCTCCCTGCTGTCCCCCTCCCTGCTTCTCCAATCCCACCCCATCCCTCAGGGGGGCCTCTGCTGGTGTCCATACCCGGATCAGCTCGTTCTGCAGCTGTTGGACACGGTCCTTCAACCTCTTCATCTCCGCCGTGCTGGCCACAAGCTTGCGCTTGAGAGTGGCTGCAACAGCCCGTGCCAGGTGTTTGTCACCTGGCCAGGGGGTGGTGTGGTCCCCTCCGCTGTGCCAGGGAGAGGGGTACCCCAGTGTCCACCCCCCCCCTTCCCTGTCACGCACCAAGCCTATCCAGCAGCTCCTCCCGGGTCATGACATCCAGGTCCACATCGTCAAGCAGAGAGTGGCCCAGCTCCTCCTGCAAGGCCAAGCTGCGCCGCAGGTGCCCATTCTCCACCTCTAGGCTGGTGACATGCTGGCGCAGGGACAGGAGGTCCCCCGCCATCTGCTTCAGCGCCAGGCGGTAGCTCTTTACCTCCTGCCAGCCCAGAGCAGAGCTGCTGGCACCCTGCTGCCAACCAGAGCTTCCACCAGCACCAAGAGCTCAGCTGAGTTTATTTGTCAGACCCACCATGGAGGAGCTAAGAAACATCCAGGTCTTTCCCTCCTCTTGCTATCTCCATCCTTCTCTTCTCCATCCATCCATCCATCCATCCATCCATCCATCCTTCCTTCCATCCCTCCATCCCTCCCTCCCTCCTCCTCTTCCCCAGCCATTCTTCTCCATCCATCCCTCTCTCCATCCATCCATTCTTCTCTTCTCCAGCTATCCATCCTTCTCTTTGTTATCCATCCATCCCTCTCTCCATCCATCCATTCTTCTATTCTCCATCCATCCATCCATCCATCCATCCTTCTACTCTCCAACTGTCCATCTTTCTACTCTTCATCCATCCATCCATCCATCCATCCATCCTTCTATCCATCCTTCTATCCATCCTTACCTTCTTCACCTATCCATGCTTCTCTCCTGTTCCCCCAAACCTTCTTCCCTCCACCTGCCCACCTCTCCCTCCAATCCCCACTTCCTCATCTCTTCCCACCACCCCCTCAGTGGAAAAACAACTCTCCCAAGGACATGGTGTGGAGCAGGGTCAGAGATGGGGGTCAACTTCAAGCTCTGAGCCTTATGGGGCTTTGCAGGTCTTTAGAAGAAGGGAGGTGGTGAAGAATAACAGAGGGGTGAATGTTTTATACAGATGAACTTGGGGGCTTTTTAGCACCCGTGTGTTTGGGGTAGAGCTTGCAGGGGATGCTGGGGGGAAATAATTCCCCGAGGGTCTGCATCTTCTCAGGCTGAGCCTCCTGAATCCCTCCCTGCCCTGGGCTGCAGAGAAGATCCCAACAGCAGGGACCTTGGCCGGGCAGAACCATGTGCCTCCAGCTCCCCCGGCCCCCTGCTCCCAGCCTTGAGGATGGCCTTGGTGGGCTGGAGGGGGGGTGGAAATGGGGCACGGGGAGGGGGCAAAGCAGCATCACACAGCCTTGGGGAAGGGGGGGAAAGGGGGAGCAGGTGCAGCCAGAGGCTCAGCTCCAACTGCCCTAAAGCTGCTTCATCCAGGAGTTGGTTCATCCCTGAGGTAAAACCCCCTCCAGCAACCTCAAGGGCTGACCACCCCCCCACACCCCCCTCACCCCCCCCAGGACCTTCACTCACTGGCAGTGTAGAGCCAAGAGCAGCCTGGCTTCCATCCCCACAGGAGCCAGGACCTGTTTTGGGAACACTGCTGTCCCACCCAGTGTCCCCAGTGCCCCCCATCTTCCCAGCACTCACTGGCTCCTGCTGGTCCCTGGTGATCTCCTGGGACCTGCAGAGGAGAGAGCGGGGGGACACCCTTGGCCAACTGCTCCTGATGGAGTGAAACACTGGAAAAACCTTGGCTGGGGAACCCTCTGTAGGAGACAGGAGCTTGTTTGGGGTGCAGGGCAAGGCAAGTGCTTGGGGGGTTGGGGGTGCAGGGAGGGTGGGGAGCCTGGGGGAGAGGAGAAGACAGATTGGCAGCCATGGGGGCAGGAGGAGAAGCTGTCGGGGAAAACATGGGGAGAAGGGAGGAAGGAGGAGGAAACCACCCCGAGGAGGATGAGAAGAAGGCTACTTGTACCTCCGCTCCTCCAACAGCTCTCCCATCCCAGGTGGGAATGGCTGCTCTCCAGGCAGGATGCTGGCCACGGCGTCCACCGCTGGGAGGGACACCTCATCTCGATGGAGCTGGCAGGAGACAACAGAGAAGAAGAGAGTAAGGATGAGGAGCAGGCTGGGGAAAGCCCTTCGAGAGGAGCAGAAAACTCCTTCACCCCCTTCCCCATGACCAGGAGCAGCTCTCCTGGCTTACACCTGCAGCAAAACACCTCGCTTTGGGGTCAGGATCCAGCCTTGCCCCAAAAAACCTCTGCCATTGCTGACTGTGATGCTTCAAGCATCCCCCTTTTGGGGCTCGGATGCAGGATGGTGGGGGCCACAGGGCTGGGAGACCTTCTCCCGAGGTTGGGGACACCATAGCACCTGGCTTTGAGCATCATCTCATGGCCAGACCTTTGAGCCACCCGCCTTTGGCTACGACCAAAAGCCACCCCGAGTGGGTGCTCTCCCTCTAACGGGGACCTCTGGGTCCTCAGCTCCCATCGGTGGCACCTGTGGTGTCCCCATCCCCCCCCCCCAGCACTCACAGTGGAGGAGAAAGGTCTGTAGAACAGTGTCATCCCCGTTGCTGGGGGTGCCCCAGTGCCCCCCCCAGCCCCCGGCACCCCGCTCCCACCAGCCAGCCCTGCTCGACGGATGGTTGCCAGGCTCTGCCCGCCCCAAACAAACACCACCACCCCCCCACGTTGGGGTTCCCCGGGCAAACATCCCGTCCCCACGTCTTCCTCCCCCCCGAGGGACTTACAGCCATGGCAGGGGGGGTGCAGCATGAGGAACAGCTGGTTTTCCCAGGCCTTTTCTGCTGGCAAAGGGATTTTGGGGGCGGGGGTTTGGGGGGCGGGGGAGCTCCTGGCCGCCTGACACACAAGGGCGGCTTTTCTGTTGCTACAACACAACCCTCCTCTTAGCAACTCCTCCTGGCAGCGGCTCGGGGCCAAAAATTGCCCCTCTGCCCCCAAAAATGGGCGCATTCCGGGTTCTGCTGCTCCTCACCCCCCTGGGTGTCCCCATCTCTTCCCCTTCAGCATCCCTCCGACATTCCATTGCCGCTCCCGAAGCCGTCGGGGGACAGCAGTGCTGCCCACAAGTGCTCCCTTGGGGACACCAGCCCCTCACTGCCCCCAGCCCTCCCTCCCCAACCCCCAGTTTCACCCCCCTTCTCCTTTATGTCCCACTCCCAGCAGCTCAGACCACACGGAGGGGACTCAGTGGTGGCCACCGCTGGGTCCCCGGGGGGGTTGGGTGGCTCTGGTGGTGACAGCATCTCATTTCCATGCCTTGGATGTGGGGTTGGAATCCCTCTCCCCTCCTCCCCACACGCTCCTCTGATGTTTCAAGTGCTCAATTAACTTCTGAGGACCCAAGGCCTTGGAGATGCCGGGCATCAGCTCAGCCTTGGGGTTTGGTCTGATCCTGAGGAGAGAATAATTCGCTGATCAAACCCTGTTTTCATCCCAAGATTGGATTTACGGTTTCAAGGGCAAGGCTTGCTCAGGTCCTGTCCCCCTTTTTGGGGTATCCACCTCTGAGAAGCTCAAGATGCTCTCCTGCCTCCCACCCACCGCGGCGTCCTGCGTCCTCCTCTCCTCCCGTGTTTGTTCAGAAACAAAGGGGCCGGTGTTGGTCGATGAAGCCCCTCGATTCCTCGTCCCGTGCCATCAATTTTTCATCAAAGAAGCCGGTGGGAAGCGCTCAATTATCTGCTCCATCAATAATGCACGGGACTGGTGGCTGCCCTGCAAGATGCTGCCTTCAACCAGGGCTTTTCCACACCTCCAGAGGGTGGGACACCCCCCCCCCAGCCTTTAGCCCCAACCCAAAGGTGCTCAGCTTGTCCCATGTTGTCACCCAGCAGAGTTGAGGGGATTTGGAGACATTTTTCTCAACACCTCCTTCCTCAAATCCACCTTGCAGCTCTCCTTCCCGCAGGGGTCCGGGATGAAAGGCTGGGAATCCACGTCGGAAACGATGGGAGCTTTGAAACTCCTGGTACTCGCTATTCATTTTTTAATTTTTTTTTTTTTTTTAAATTCCTTTTTCTTCCCTCCCCATCATTTCCAAGCCTCTGAAGCTTCCCCTGCCTTTAGAGCCTTTCATCCGCCCCAACAAGCTGCCCCCTCACCCCCCCACTGCTTTCCCCTATTTTGCTTAGGCCAAGTTTAGTGGTTTTGTTGTTTTTTCTTAGTTTGAGGAGTTGTTTTATTATTATTTACTTAACAAATTGCTCCGAGATGCTTTGATGTACCCAATTAGCTTGACCTGATTCATCTCCAAACGGGCAAAGGAGCAAAGCGAGGAGGGGAAGCCGGCAACAAACCTCTGCTGGAGGCAGGTGGGTGGCTTAATTTTTGGCCAAAATGGCCAAAAATAAGACGTGGCAGAGGATGCTGCCTCCACATGGCACGGCCCGACCCCGTCCCTGGTCAGGGAGGGGACAGAAAGGCACCTTGGACGGAGGCTGAGGACGGGCCAACTCATTTCACTTGTGAGGTATTTGAGGCCCTGGCTGCAACACAATCTCCCTCCAGCCCCCACGAATGACACGTGTCACCCCGGATGAGTATTAAACCCGGGTTCCTTAATTGTTGTGAAGATGGGATAAGCTGGGATTTACATATCTGAGGCCAAAAAAATTAAATAAATAAATTGCTGCAGCAGCTTAGGAAGATCAGAGGGGAAAAAAAATTAAAGAAATCCCATTTTCCCCTCTTTTCTGTAACAAAAAGCTCAGGAAACCATCAGGAGATAATGAGGCCTTAGTCTGCTTTGCCCCGTGGCCCCCTACCCACCCCCTTGGGTACTGGGATGGGGTTGGGGGGGACGGGGACACCCAAACCCATCCTCTTCCCGGGTGGGAAGATCGATGCGGGGGGGGGTTTCCCCTCTCTACTTCCAAAATTCCAACTCCTGGGGGGGTCAGAAAGGGGGGGGGGGTGGATCCCCTTCCTCNNGGAGGGGGGGGGGGGGTGTATCCCCTTCCTCCACGCACACCTTGGCCAGCGAAAGGCAGCAAATAAACGGGGTTTTATCTGATTAAACCCAGGTTGAACTCCCTTCCCAAGCATCAGGGTGGGGGGGAAAGGCATGTCGGGGAGCGGGGGGAGGGCAGTATATTAGCCAAAGCATTACAATTCAATTTAAGAGTTAATTGGATTGCATTGAAAAGCCCTTCATCTGAGCCGAGCTGGATTTAATAGAGACACAGCATCTTCCTCTCCCTCCCCAGCCCGGGATGATGATTTTTTTAGGGTGGGCGATTACCATCGGGCCCTGCTGCCGGCTGCTGATATCGTGTAGGACAAGGAAATAAAAGGCTCTGGATTACACCCAGGAAACTCGGGGAGGGAAAAGGCTGGGTGGAGAGATGGGTGCTCCTCTGGTTCCTGCCTGCCCGCCTGCTTCTTCAAGATAAGGCTCAAGAAAGCAGCCGTGCCACCGGCAGGGACCGCGGTGGCTCTGCAAGTCGCTGCTGGTTTGGTTTGCTCAGAGGAAAAAAAGGAAAAAAAAAAAAAAAGAAGAAGAAAAAGAAATTTAAAACAAATTAAAAGAGGAAAAAGAGAAAGGAAATTTAAAAAAAAAAAAGGAAGAAAAAGAAAACAAAGAAAGAAAAAAGAAGATAAAAAGAGGGAAAAATCAAGAAAAAAGGGAGAAAATAAAATAAAGAAAAAAGGAAAAGGAGAAAGAAAAAAGAAAGAGGAGAAA
>BJBW01005251.1:11376-36598 GCA_004320125.1 Scolopax mira | reverse complement strand
GCCCAGGGAGGTGGTTGAGTCACCATCCCTGAATGTGTTCAAGAGTAGTTTAGATGTGATGTTGAGGGATACAGTGTAGGGGACAACTTTGTAGAATAGGGCTGATGGTTGGACTCAATGATCCCTAGGGATCCAACTTTGATGATTCTATGATTCTGTGATCTCAGGTCTATGTGACTCCATCTGTGCTCTTGGAGGCCGACTCCTACCTGTGGAAAGACAATGCAAAGAAAAGAGAGGGGGATGCTTCTTATAATGGAAGATCATCTGCCCTCCCCCTGGAAGAGCAGCTATTTCCAGTAAGTGAGCCGTAAGACTAGCCCCTGCCACCAGAGAGTATTTAGAAGTAATTGAATCACTGGATTAGCTAATGCGGCATCCATTAGGAGCCCATGCCATTCCCAGAAGACTCTGCAGCCAAGAAGGAGCACAAGGAAGCCCTGAGTATTTCATGAATGTACATAAACCTCCTGTTTCCAGGCTATAACTTGCTTCCTGGGTGACAACATGAAGGTGCTGTTGGCCTTCCTCCATCTCCCTCAGCATGAGGTCTGAGGTTGTCCAGATGGCCCTGAAAGGTAAAGAGAAGCCAAAGCAGTTGCTCACTCCTGCTACAGCTGATGTGGGGGTAGGGGAAATGACAGCAGAGCTCCCGACTTGGCTCCTCTCTGGGTTGAGAAGAGCAGTTGGAGTGTGCAGAAGCACTTGGGCATATCTGGGCAGGGGAGGCTTGCGCGGGGAGAAGCAGCCGGCACCAGACTTGGCCCGGGGCATGGCGCGCCTGGCAGATGGCAGGAAGGAGTGGGTGTGCAATGTGATGAAAGATTTAAACACAGAAGGCCAAGTCCTCAGCCAGGGGAAATGTGGCTCACCGAGGATCTACTGACAGCTATTTCCATTTGGTGGCCGAAGCTTGTGCTAGCCACAGTGTTATATCAGCTGGCTCCTGGCACTAAGTTCTGTGGTGGGGATTTTCTCTGTTTTGAGCTGGTTCTCTTCCTTAAAGAGCAGCACCACCCTCCAGATGCTACAAACTTAGTCTGTGCCTCGAATTTTGGCGGAAGAAAAAGGTGTTGGCTTGGGTGATGGGCCAGAGATTTTAGTGCTGTAGGTAGGTCTGAGGCTTCAGCTTCTTTCAGATGGGTTCCTCTGGGTTCAGAGTGAGTAAAATTACTTTAAAGAGTACAGATTTCATGCCAAGACCAGACTTTCCAAGAAGAGAGAATTGCAAATCCAGCTATGTGAGAGGCTTAAATCTCAGCAAAACAATACATGGGACTGCGAATCCTAATTCATTTACACAATCTGCTGTACCCTTCCTTCCACTTTTATGTGTCCTTATTTAATCAGTGCAGTAGCTAAAAGTTTGCATGACCGAGTCTTTTCCAAACTGAGAGCTGGTGAGCCGTTTCTCTGTTACTCTCTCTCCCATGGTGACCAGTTTACACGGGCAACGATGGGTTGCCTTGTGTTGCTGTGGGAAGGGGAGGCCCTACGGCAATCTAAATATAGATGCACATAAGGAAACAAATGCTACCCTTGTAAATTTTGCCATCAGCAGCTGTAGTGGGACATACTATTGCTTAGCAGGAGATTAGTTTTGTAGGCTCTGTGAATCTAAAGGGAGAATCATCTATTGTTTGCCATTTAAGATTTATTGCATCTCCGTTTAGACTGAATAATTTATCCTGAATGAGCCCTAAAACCCTTTGCCAGTTAAAGGGAGAAAAACACTCCCCAGAAAAAAGCTTCACCCTAATAGGAAAAAATCAGCAGGCGACAGACAGAGCGAAGGGGGTAGGTGATGGGTGGCGGCTGGTTGCACTGTTGGAGACCTCAGTGGTTATGTATCTTTTGTCATTACTTCATAATGATGAACTCTGTCGTTAGGAGCCATTCATTACCGCTTAGCCTGTGTGATCTGATGCTGATTTGATAGGATCCAATTTAGCATTTCACTCTGGGCTCCATTCCATGGCCATTTGGGTTAGGATATAAAAGGCAGTCTGATGCCGTCTTGATAGTGTTTTAAACTGCCGTAAAAAATGCTGGCGCGGCAGCTCGATCAACATCTGACCAGGGGCAACATCGTGGGCTTGCACTTCGAGGCCGTTGCTTTTCTTTGTCCTAAAACTCAGGCTCAAAGTGGGTGGGGGGTAGCTTGTGCCCCCTTTTTGGATCATCTGTGTGGTGAAGAACTTGTGGAGGCAGTGCAAGGAAGAGGGTGATCTTACACCAACCCCTGCGACTCATCCAAGTGGAGGACACTTCTGAGGCAGAACGGCAGGAGACTGTTCTCCACCACCGAGAAGTGTGCATTGCATGGCTTCTAGTTTCATACCAGTTCAAGATGAGAAAAGAAGTCTCAATTTTCCTGTGCTTTTGGTGAAAGAAAATTACAGGCTCAAGACCTACCTCAATTGTTTCCTATTTCTTGGTGAATCATGAGATCAAGCTGTTTCCACTGATAAATCACTGGGGCTGAGTGTATGAATTTTGAGGAGAGAAAGACTTGCCCTAAACCCTATCATCAAACTGTCATCCCGTGTCCCCCCCCCCCCCCGCCTTTTCCTCACTTTGATATATGAGTTTACTGCTGCTTTTGAAGTTTCTGGTTCTTCAGTCAAATGCAGCAAAGCATTCCTGTTTCCATCCAAGTGGAAGTGAGGATAGGAAAGATTCTCCTATGAACTCAGAGTCATCAAAACATGGACATAAACTCATGGACACAAACAGCCTTTCTCTCGTTCATGCCATGAACCTTCTCTCGGTTACCTTAGTCCAAAAGCAGTGTCTATAGATCATTGAGCTTTCTAAATAATGGGTTGTGCCCAAGACACTCACCCAATTAGAATAATTTTAACTTCTTCCAAGAAGGACACTTAATTTTATTAAGCCAACGTCATCGTTCTCCTCCAAATTTTCTAGGCTGATGTGAATCAGAGTTAGAACAAGATATTGAACAAAAGCCTGCCTTGAAGCTACCTACCAGCCATGTGCCCTATCCCATGGAAGAGCTGTAGCCATGATGGAAAGAGGAATGGCTTTTAAATGGGTAAGTTGGGGAATGGATGATTCTATAATTGGACAATTCTGTATACTCTCTTTTTAGGTATCTGCAGTTGCCCATCTTTGGAAGCAAGTTAGTGGGCTGGAGGGAGGATCTTTGGACAGACCTACTGCAGACATTTATTTTATGTTATGAGGCATATTATGAGGAGTTGTGGATGAGGAAGACCATCTTGGGGCTTTTAACCTCCCTCTCTGTTGTAAGTTGATCCTGTGGTCTTATATGGGACCAGGCTGGAATCAGACATGCTCTGCATAGAGGTATGGGTAGGGGTATATGTTCCCATTTCCTGCCAAATGCAGCATGCAAGACCTATGAAAGTTATGATGGGTCTACCAGCAGCATGTACAGGAGGCCGCAGATGAAGCTACTAGTTTTCTCTCGTCTTTCTTGGTAACCATAGTAAGCATCTGCTATATAATGAAAGTCACGACCAAGTGCTAAGAATGAAAACTAATGAGAGCATCATTGTTCTGCATATTGGAGATGTGAGTCCATTTCAGGCCACGAAGTAAGGGAATTGGACCAGAGGAAACACAAGATCCAAGGGACTAAGGGCTAGAAATGAGAAACAGAAAGATCAATTAGATCATTTTATGGCCAGTATAAGATTGCTTCTCTACTGACACTTCTGTACTTGCTGAGGGCAACCTGATTTCAAAGGATTCTAGTGACCAGGGTATTTACCCACCCTTTGGTGTCAGTGCTCCATGGTGCCTGACAAGAAATATGTCAGTGTAAAGTTCTTATTTTCCTTTACTTAGTTCTATCCGAACACATTCTCTTCAGAGTTATTCTCAATAAACTTAGTGACTCCTTGGTGTTCAAGCCTCAAAATACTTGTGAATGTGCTTTTCTGTCCACTCATATTTTCCCTGTAACCATTCAATTCAACCATACAAATTCCTTTGTCTTGACCACCATTAATAAGAGAATACCAAAGCTTTTTGCCTCCAGGTCACTGGCTCACAGACCAATTCGTCAGACCAATGGTCAACTAAAGGTTATTACCATTTGAGAGCTGTTGGATGGATTACATGACAGGGGCTGCTGTCCAGGTTAGATGGTCACTTGTCCAAGGCAGGCTGGATGTCTTTTCAACCACTTGAGCGGAAATGAGCAGAAATGACACAGCAAAAAAAAGGAGAAATTGCATCACTGAAATAATCTAGCATCTTTCTGTCATTCAAAGATGGGATCCCAAGTTCCCTTCAGAAGGACTAATTTTAAAGGAGGTGTGAAAGACAGTAGGAAAAGTTTGGTTTGTTTTTTTTTTTTTTTTTTTTCCTTCATGGAATACTGTTGCAGTTATAGATAGATGAAGAAATTTCTATATCTCCACTTTCTTACAAGTTTTTGGGAGTACTTAGTATTAATTTGAGGAAAGGCTGGAAAATATGAAACATTAGTTCCAATGTACCACTCTCTGATGCCTAGGGAGATTTGCTCCATTTTTTATAGACTATCTTGTTAGTCTGCACCTTCCTCTGTCATCACCATCTCCCTGAAAAAAGTTGGTGGTATATTGTTAAAGATGTATTCCAGGCAGGGTGTCTGACACTATGGGAGGGTAGAGCTAAGGCAAGTGAGAAATACTCCCATTCAAACATTTCAAGTTTGGGGCACTGAGCTGTTGGGTTTTGGTGTTGAAGGTAACATTGGAAAAATAGTGTAGTTTGGAGAAAAAAAATAGTATTTCTTTGAGAAATCATTTGTGATGGAAAATTTTCAACTATTCCTAAATAAACTGCTGACAAAGGAATGTGGTATGTAATAGAAGAGGCTGCAAATGCATAGGTAGGACTCAGAAGATGACATCACAGAGGCTGGGTATGCCATGGGTTCCTGTGACACTTTGACTAAGTAATGGTACAAGGTTCCCAAAGAATTCAGATTTTCAGAAGTTCCTGACCCATGAGAGCTCCCAGATCTTCAGACCAGCTCCGCACCCAGCTTATTGAACTGTCCTGAAAATTTGGCTTTCTTTTTAAAGCCTCTCTGAAAAATCTAGTGAGTCTCTTCCCAGTGCAATGTGCTCTTACATCAACCATTTACCCAGGAATGTGGTATCACAAATCTAATCCATAGTCAAGCATAAGAGGGTGTGGTGGGAGGAACATGGTCCATGTAGTCTGATGTTCTGCACGCACAAAGGGGATACTCCAGAGACATGTGGATGATGTCAGCTGGAAGTTGTTTTAGGAAGTGAGGTTTTGCCAGCTGTTGGTTCCCACTTGAAGATGGCTTTTGAATGGAAGAGGACAGTTGTGGTTATGACATGACACACACCAAATGTGTAAGGCTGTAGATGTGGATGAGCTCATGGCCAAGAACTGCCAGCCACCAGCCATACCCAATCTTCAACATTGCATGTTATTTTGTTCCCAAACATTGTCTGCTTTATTTATTTTAGAAATATTTTGGACATGCACTGTAGAGTCTGCATCAAAGCTGACAGCAGTCGGGTCGCTTGCAGTACAAAGCAAAATCTGTGTGAAGGCAGAGTCCAACTGGGGATAACAAAGCATTGCACTGGGGAATGGAAAGAATGGTTGTGGTCTCTTGGAGGCCAACTCTCAGGTATTTCAGTGTCAGAGTGGCAACTTGTTGGAGTGCTTCTGGGTTGTCACATCACTGCTCCAACCTGGGGAAACTGAGAGCATTTTGAAGATGTGTAAGAATCTTCACACAGATGAAGAGCATCTGTGTAAGATGATTGGTTGTGGGCTGCAATGGCCATCACCAGTGAAGGCTGTTTTGCAAGCAAAGGACTTAGGGACCGAAATCAAACTCTGCAGGGTTGAGGAAGAACACTGAAGATTATTCTACCTATCAATTTTACTGAGTGTTATTTTAACCGGTTGAGAAAAGCCTTTTCCCTCCCTCTCAGATGATCTCTCAGCTTCTGCAGGCTCTGAATCCCAGGGAGCATGAACGCTGGTGTGAGCCAAACCAGTGCATCCTCTGCTGGAATTTGCCGAGGAGAGATTTGTCCAGTGAAACAGTCCTGTTCCAGCCCAGGCATGTAACTGTATGGACAAAAAATGGGGAAGAAAATACTCTTTTTGTTTGTTCGGCAGGGGATTTCTGTTTAATCAGCAGTTGTTTTCAAAACCAAACACTGGCTGCCATGAGCCAAGGTCCAGGAACATAAATATCTGGGCCCTCTTCCAGGGCTGTGGCTGAGCTCCAAACTGTTCGGGAGGAGGGAGGAGTTGGGAAAGTGGCTCCCGATGCTCCACAGTTGGCAGGACCGGTGTTTACAGCAGCATGGTGACAATATTCATCTTCTCTGGCCCATGGTGTAGGATTGGGGTTGCTTTGTAAAGAAATTCAGTTATACCTGTGTGATGGAGCTGTTACACTGGCCACCCAAAAGCAGACCACAACTTTTTTTACATCCCAAGGAGAGAACCAAACACAAAGACTCCAGAGAATTTTGGTTGAGTCCCTACACAGGGCCAGGAATAGTTTCTGATGGATGTAGTTTTCCAGGTGCAAATGAGGGCTCCTGCAGGCTGGGCAATTTTGGGAAATCTGATCTTCTCACTTGGGTACTTAGTGAGGAGTCCTAGACCTTATTTCATGTGAGGTTTTTGGGTTTTTCTGCGTAATGTCTGTTGCAGTTGCTATTAAAAAAAAAAGGAAGAAAAATAAATTAAAAACAGAAAAAAGGGAGGGCTCTCTGAAAATGCACATTTTTCATCAAAAATCATTTGGTACAAAAAGAAAGCATGAGTTTTCCTAAAAAACCAATAAATACACCGTTTCCCAGTGCCTGTTTTTTCAACTAAACCTCAACATGTTTTACAGGAGCAACAGATAAACAAATAAAATTGTTTTGCAGCTAGCTCGGGAGCTGGGTTCTTTGGGAAATCTAGCTGCAAGCAAGTGGTCGGGTTCAAAAAAATACTAGAGTAGAGCCACGATTGACATCTATAGTTTCTGAGCTGCTGACGAGTGCTGTAACCAAAAGACTCTCTTACCACTCATAGTTTTTCAGCTTCTGTCATGCTCTACATGTTCACGTAACAGCAGAAATGAAGTAACTCCATTGAGTATTATAAATCTCTGTAACTGGATATCTTTAGGGGGTTACTCCATTCCACACCAAACCCTAATGCCTTTTCTCCCATCTGTGCTTATTCCAGCAGTCCAGGAATAATATTCCAATCCAGTCTTTCTCCCTCCTTCCATCCAGGCTTAGCACAAATGACTTGAGCATCTACCAATTTTGGAGGTCTGGTGTGTCGCTCTTTCCTTTTCCAGGCCTTTTAACAGGAAAAAAGTGTATTTTTCCCCAGCTATTTATGTTCTGCTCTTGGCCTTGTTTCTGCCTGCTGTAAGGTCATAGCCACGTAAACTGGCATCATATTTTTGCCTTTGCAAAATTCAAGGTATAAAAAGACAAGTTGACCAAACAACAGCACAATCACTGCAGCACACAGAGCAGGTAGGACTAGAATGGACGTTACCATGAGCTGCAAGGAGACTGGTCTTCCAGGAGGGTGTTTTTTTCTCCTTGTATCCGTTGAAAACTTGATATAGCTTCATGAGTTGATGCTCTAAGTGTGTCTGGTTTTCTGGGGGATTTTGCTGGGTGGTATATTTTGGTTTGGTTTTCTTTTGTTTGTAATTTCTCTGAAAGACTTGAAATATGTCAAGTTTCCATCAATTTACAAAGGAGGAGACTTGATGTGGTGGATTCAGATTTGGATGCCATGGTAGCCATTGTCCCAGGAGGCTGGAAAACATGACTATTAGAGATATAGGTTGACCGGTACATTTTAAATCTGACTGTAATTTTTCCCTAATAATAAATAAACAAGCTAAAACCCTGCGAGTAACACTAATGAGAGAAGGTAGTTTAAGAATACAAAGACACAAACTTTTTCTTTGTAATGTGGAGGCAAGGCTCCATGGTTAGTGGTTAGTGAATGAGGCATCTCAAGCCTATCCCAGACACTGATATTTTGAGTAATTTCATGTGAATCTCTGTCCTTTTCTTCTTTATTGTCTGTTTAGACCATATGCTCTTCAAAGACGGGGATGCACTTTTCTGTCTGGTGTGCACCTCAGCTGCAAACAAGCTTCATGTTGGAAGAAAGTCCAGTCCCTGTTCATTTTTCACCACCTTAACTTGGTCTCAGTCGGTAGAAAGTCTGGCTACATTGGCCACAGTGATGTATCCTGAGAGGTCCTTTGGTAACAGCCCTGAAGGTGCAGGACTGAGAAGTCTCTTTATTCCAGCTGCGGAAAGGCAACTGAAGCATCAACTTGTTGCCCTGCCTTTTCCAGTCCAGTCACCTACAGATTTTATCATGGCTGGTGCCAATGTAGCAAGCAGGCATAAGTTCTGGGGAAAAAAAATCAGGTGGTTTACCTGAGGTTACTCAGAAAATCAGTAGCTGAGGCAGCAATGAAGCTAAAGTTCAGATAACTTTTTTTTTTTATGGCATGCTCATCTCGTGGAGCTGCATTGGGTTGGTCAGGCTGAGATTGCAAACAGGCAAGGAAGAAGGTGAGGAACCACCAGGGATAATGCTAACAAGGAGCCAGCTGGCAAACGGCCTTGTTGAAAAGCATTTGTAGGGCAAATGAAGGTGGGAGAAAGAGTGGGGAAGTTGCACTTGCGTATTCTCTGCTTCCTCCTCCTTCATTTCTTTGCATCTTAGCTAGGAGAGGGTAGAAGCCAGAGAAATTTGCTTTGGATCGACTGACACTTTATTTAAATTAAAATAAAAAATCTGTTGTGTTTTGTTTTTCCTCCAGATGAATATTAAAAGGTGGCATAACTGACAATCCAGCCCACAACAACTTCACCTCCTGTTCGGAGCTAAAATGGAACCAATTTAAGTCATTTTCTTACTGTGGGCATAAAAGGGACTGTGGGCCTCTAATCACCGCCTGTGGGTTTGACTCAGCCATCCATAAACTGCAATATCCACTCATTTGTTCCTTTTCATTCAATTGCCTCCAAATTGCTTCAAATGAGCTCCATGGCTGCTGGGGAAGGAGAAACTCTGCCTGGCCCTCAGAGTGGACAGGAGCAAGGAGAAAGGAGCAAGGAGGAGAGAAACAGGATGTTGGTGCTGTCTGCCTCCATCCTTCCTTCCTTGGCTCTGCAGAGCAAGGTTGATTGAGGACACTTCCACCGACACGCAAAGTGGGGTGACATCCCACCGTTTGTTGCTCTGGGCCTTGCACAACCCATTAAACACGTGGTTGAGGACATCTGAGTGTCACCTGAGGCATAAAGCTTCTCTCTGGGCCGTCGGGTGAGGAAGAGGGTAGGGATACTCCGGGACAAAGCTCTGGAGGTTTGTCTGGAAGGTGTGAGCAGTTGCAATGCGAGGGATGGAGGCAGATTTCTACTTGAAGGCAGGAAACCACAACACAGTTTATGCATTTTTCCTAAATCCTGTGCATACACATAACGTGGTAAGGCTGGGTTTCTGCCAGAAGAGGTTGCAACAGTGATCTGTGGGATTTTTTCCTGAAGATTATCCAAGAATTTTGGGTTGCAGCCTCTGCCTAGAACGTCAAAAGGATCCATCTACACTGAAGCTTAGCTCCCTGGGTAGCTCCTACCTGCTGGTCCCACCACTGCTTGTGAGCATGTCTATTAGCTCACCTACTGCTTCACACCTGGTATGATCCCCAAAGACACAAGTACTCTTCTGCTTTTGAGACAAAATCTAAACAATTTTTTGGGGCATAGCTTTTACATTTCAGGCATTTTTTCAGAATAAAATCCACTGAAACATAATTATTATGGCTTAGGGCCATGGATAAGCTGTAGATTTGGTGCTCTGCAGTGTGGACATGGCCACTACACCATAAAGGAGCTAGCAGTGAGGCCGTGTGGACAGACCTTGCTCTATCACTTGCCAGTAAAGATCTGAATTTACCTAGCTGGTTTTTAATCCATCCTAGATGTGATAAGCCATGCACCATTAGTGTCTTTTCTAACCCCTCTCCACATCAGCTGACGCAAGGAGGAACATCTTGAGATGTTTTCTGAGTTGCAGGCTGGTGCTCTGGGCACAAACTCCCCATAAATGGGTCTGTCCCACTGGACATCCTCGCTGGTTCTTTCCCAGCCCTCACATTGCTACAAGCAAGCATAAAAGGTCTTCTTCATGCTCCTGTTCTATCACTGGGCTAAGCATGGACCTGCCGAAGCTGGGAACAGGAGCTGCATGCAGGCAGGCTTTGCAAAGCAACCCCCTCGTTTTCTCCAGCACTCGCAGGGCTCCAGTGAGCGAAGCAGCTCGAGCAGAAAATACTGCATTGCACCAAAGGCAGGGAGACAGGGAGAGAGAGAGAGAAATCCCACAGTCTGACAGGCAAAGGCTGTGACTGTCCCACTCCTGACAGGCTGCTCTGCGGAGCGGTGGAGGAAGGCAGAAAGCATGCACCGTGCTCAGCAGAGCAACCTGCGAGTGTTTTACTGCGGTGCATTTTGTGATGAGCTGCCCTGAAAGCTCCTGTCTCGGCTCAGGCACCTTTGGCATCCACAGGCAGGGAAGGAAACGTTTCCAGCTTGCTGCCTGGAAATGAAAGCTGCGATACTGGCTCGGCAGAGGGAAAGGGTCAGCAGAGACAATGACAGCCCATTTTCTACAAGCAGTTTCTCTGCTGAGCTTTCTCATTTCTGTCCGCTTGGCTCTACCCTTTGCTCTCAGCTGTGCCAGTCATTCCCCCTCCATCCATGGCTGCAGAAAGTCTCTTTAGAGAGGGGTAACAGAAGCTAACCCAAAGTAGGGGCACTGAGATAGTGACAAACACCAGCAGCTCGTCATCAGCCTTGACCAGCATCCTCAGACTGGATCTGGAGCTACATTCACATCATCTCTACTGAAGTTGGGGTGAGATGCTTCTGGCACAGCAACAGGGAGGAGGAGGAGACCAGGCTGCTGCCCACTCTAATGGCATTGGCAATGAACCCAGTCTCTAGGACCTGCCCTTGGCCAGCTGTGAAGGCAAAGGAGTGCTTCCTAGCTGCAAGTACAGCAGAAAAAAAAAAAAAAGAATAAAAATATATAATGTTCTTATATTTTAAGTGATCATGCTGATAACTGAGAGCTATAGCTTAACTTTTTCTCAAAATAGGCCATGCGGCCTATTTTGATCTCCCAGCCTGGTCTCCTGGCATTATGTCCCTTATGCTGGCACATGAACATGCATGAGCCTTCCCCTTCTCACATCAGACACTTCCTACACAGTGAGGTCTCAACAGTACCTGGGAAGCTCTACCTTTTCCCAGGAAAGGCTGCCTGTGATCTTGCTCCTTCACAGCTGGCAGAGTCGGGGTGAGCAATCCTACTTCCATTTTACACATGTGGAAAAACAGCAAACGGCACATCGGTGCCCATGGAAATCAAGGTCATGTATGAAGTCACCATTGGGTCTTCTGTCTGGTGTCCAGGGCAGGCTGGACATTCCCTCTTTCTAGAAAACCACCCCGGTCATTAAAATCAGTCACCACTGTCACTGTCACAGGTCTCATATTCAGACTGGTGATTCAAAGTACGGATGGCTAAATTTGGGATTGCATCTTTTTCTCCTCTTGACCTCATGGGTTACAAAGGAGGTGAGCGACTGAATAGCTTGTGGCTAGTGATGCTCCATCATTGTGGTACCAGAGCAAGGCACCTGGTGTAGGCAATCTGAACGTGGCCCCTTGTCTTGCACACAGGTTTAATATCCTTACACACTAAGGATAAGAAATAAGGTTTGTCTCAAAAGTAGTTTGAAGATCCAAGCACTTTCAACTAGGAAATGGAGGTGAGAAGGAACTCTGTAGAAGGAAAAAAGACAAACAAACAGAAAAAAAAAATCATGAATTTAAGTGGTGAGAGGCAATAATATCTCCTGCAGAGACAGTAAACAGAGATGAGCTGTTTCCAATGAGTACCTGGTAACAGATCCTTGAATCAGTGAAAGCTCAGAGTAAAGAGGAGGAGGGAGGCAGGAATGCAAAATGTGTCTCATTAACAGAGAAAATTACGTGAATCTTTTTCATCTTATCTTCTTCATTGTCATTGTTCATCCGACAATCAAAATTACGTATTATTTTGTGTTTCAGGAAAGATAGATCACAGTGTTGGCAAAAAACAGGGTGGAAGGAGCATTCAAAACCTCTTTGAGGATGGATTCCTGAGGTGAGCAGCAAGGGATCAATACTTCCCACATATGGGATGGCCCCAAATCTGTGGATGAACTCTGGATGGGTGCTGGGTGTGTGCACAATTGCCAGACCTTGTCCAAAGTGCTCAGGACACCAAGAGTAGAGAGAGTACACTGTAATAAGGAGTGGTCACAACACACCAGGAAACCATCTTATCTAGTGGCTGTCCTTTGACTTTGGAGATATGCTGGAGCATCCCAGACAAGGGGAAGCAGAGCTGCCCAGTTAAACCTGTAAGGCCATGATGCAGGATGCCATTCTTGCTCTATGCAAACTCTTTTGAGACACTCTGTCATTCTTTGCACTTTCTTCCTGCTTTCCAGGAAAACCAGGGAGCTCATTCTACCCCACCTTCTGTAACGATCAGAGACATTTGTCCTTGGTCTGTTGCAAAACCTCCAGTTGAAACACAATAGACAAGCCTTGAAAAGGTTCAGGTTTTATAAGTGATAGTACATATAGAAGAATCAAGTGTACACTGGAGTATGGAGACTGGAAATAACTTTTGAGGGAATCTGGATGACTTAATATTTTGGTGGTCTGCAGAAAACACTTCAGAAGGGTCTCCACATCCAGAGGGTTAGGTTTGTGCTTCCTGAAGCTCCATCATCTTCAGGGTATATAAAATTTGCCCTATCAAAAGGAAGGACCCAAAAATCTCTACTTACTTTTGATGACTGCAGAATTCATTTGTCAAAAAAAGGCCAAAGGAAGAAGGTGGGATGCATTATATTATCCTGCCTAGCAGAGTAATAAATTCCCACTGCTCCTTCTCCACCTGGGAGGAGACATCCCATTGCAATTGGCAGTGGGCTTCTCTTTCAGCACCATTGGTACTTCTCAGCTTTATTGATCATTGTATCATCATCTTGCTACCGCTATTCTACATTTTTCCTGGGATTTTCTGAGATGTCGTGGCTTAGGACTCCCTTTTCATGAGACATGACTCTGACATCACTTTTTAGCATCTTACAGTGAGATGATACAGATATTACATCAGAGCTAATTAGCTTTCTTTCCCTTTCTAGTCAATGGAATAGGGGAAGCTTTTCCAGGGTTCAGGCTAGCTGACCTGCTTACCATCTGTATTTTAAGATGAGTTGTGCTTTACTTGTGGTTATTTGTTATTTGTCTAGATGGAGGACCGAGTGATCAGTTTGGATGGGGCTAGTGGGATGGAAACCCACCCTTAGGGTCTTCAGATTGAAGCAGAGCTTCAAACAAAGGGCTGTGCCAACAGTGCCTTTAACCTTGCTCAACAATTGAGGAGCAGATGCTGTGTGGGGAATTCCTCACTTGCTCTTAGGCTTGTCCGAGGGCAGCCGATGGTAATGGGTTAGTATGGAGATGCTCTCCTTTGTGCACCCTGTTAATTGTGAGTGTCTGGCTGGAGAACTCAAGGTTCAAGCCTTGCCGTGAGCAGAAGGGATGGGTCAGCAGAGCTGCGACGTCCTTGCTCTTTCATGCAGACCCTGGAGATTTGTGCTTCCAGCGTAGGAAGTGCCAGGTTCAAATCCCTCCGTCAGCCAGACAAGGGGCAATTAAATTTGAAAAGCAAGTGTCAGGTACCAGTAGCTTCCTCACATTTTCCACTGGCTTCCCTTATGGCCCATTAATATCTGTGCCGTGTTATCCATCTTCCACAAACTTCCCTGGGCTGGGACCTTGCTTGTCTGTGTCAGTGCCTCTGGATAAATCAGTCAGAGGTGTCCAACCTTTCCAGCCTGAGGGCTGAGCACACTTTTCACAAAGGCCACAGGGTCGTCAATGATGCTGTTAACTAAGGCAAAGCTCTGCCAGCTGAGCTCCAGAGCTTCTCTCCCTGAGGTCTGTGAGCCCCACTGGGAAAGGTGACAGCCAAAGCTGCCCTCCAGCCCGGCATGTCACATTGAGCTACCTGCAGAGGCATGGCTCGGGACTCCTCCCAGGGCACAGGAGGACAGGCTTTCCTTTCTTCCTGGCCCAGGGTGGGATGCTGAGGCTCAACTCTATGCTCTGCCACCTGCAGTGCCCATAATTCAGATCAATGCCATTCATGGTGTGAGCTGAGGTGCCGTGCCCAGCTCGCTCTATGCTCTCAGCTCCTCCAAGGACACCTCTCCTCCTTCAGTTATTCCAAGCAGCTGAGCTGGGGGAGAGGTTTGGAGTCGGATGCGAGAAGGAAAATGCCTGCCAGTGTTGACAGCACTGTTTGCTGCCTCTGAGGAAGCCTGAGCATCCTTCAGCATCCGATGCTGAATATCCATCCGATGCATATCCAGTGGGTTGCTCTGTGTGTTCCCCGGGTTTCTGGTGGTGAGAGGCTTATGGATGCTGAGAAGTTTTCTCCATCTCTCTCTCTGCTGAGCTGCTCTGGGCTCAGCCACCGTGCATCCAGCAAGCGTGGTGTTGCTGTGCTCGCTGCTGTTTACAACTGCTCTGCCTGAGTTCACCCTGTTTCCCTGCAGGAATTAGTTGCCTTGGTAGTGAGTAAAGGAAACTCAGAATGTTTTAGAGAAAGATGAATGTGAATGTGTGGATGCAGTTACCATAATCCAGCCTTTAACTGACTCCCACTCACATACATTCATTGAGCAGGCACTGTTTTAAGCTCCTTTTTTGAGCTTTTCTCCCTGCCCCCAATTCACCACCACCCCTTAAATCCCACGCCTGCCTTTTTCCAGAGGACAGATGTGTTTATTTGCATGGTGCCACGTTGTGATTCCTGACACTCTTGCTGACTTTTTGAAGCACTGGGCAAGGTATATACCCAATGCCCTGTATGTCAAGTCCTGCTTCTGCAAAACAAGCAGGGGATGATGCTGGGAAAATAAATATGGCACTGGCTGGCTGTACGTAAAAATAGCGGTGATGGTGGGGAAAATTAAGCACCAAGCTGTGTGCTTGTTTTGCTAAATACTTGCAATGAATTGTGCTTATTTCATTCAGATTCTGTGAAGCTTTGTGGGAAATCATCCTGGGGCTATCGTCATCCATCCTGGCCTTTAGAAAGGCATCAAGTTGTGCTGGTTTATGCCAGCCAAGGAAATACTCCTCTGTTAAAATGGATTTTCTCTCTTTCACAAGCTACTCAGAGCTAGGGCAACACAGGATATCCCCATCCTACAAACAGAGACTGCTGTTATCTAGAGTCTTTGCACATCATTAGTTCACAAGCTGTAATTGCAATCACGGGTCCCCCCTCGTCACGCTCTGCAGAGGAAACCTGGCTTTCATGTTTCTCTCCTGTATGGTGGAAGATGAGGGAGAAGAGGCAACGGGTGCAAGAAGGATTTGCTTTAGGAAGTGAAATAGCCTTGAAAGCTGTGCAAGAAAAAAAATCAGAGCTAGACGTGCAAGGGGAAGGAGGGAGATGGCTGTGGCTGCCTTTTGTCACCCTGATGCCTCGACATTTTTTAGGAGGCAACCGAGGCAAAGCCTCAGATGCATATGAATGCTCTCTCATACGTACATGCTCCCCCTGGCCTTGCTTCTGACCACCACTATAAACAAGATTTTTTTGTCCCCATTTCTCCCTCCCATTCATCTGAAAAGGGCAGTATGAGTCAAACTTAAATCAAGGATCTCTCGAGGCGCTTAGAGGGACATGGGTGCTTTCTCAGCAGGAAGGGGATGGAAGGGATGCTCTCTTGAGGGCTCCTCTTGGCCTCATCAGCAGCACCACAGGCATTGCTCACAGGTTTGGGAGGAGGATATTCCACAGTCAGGGCAGATCCTCCTTTCTTATTGTCACCACTAATTTTTGTAACTTCTCTGGGACTGGAGGGCTGATCTGTGAGTAAAAGAATAAGGGAGAGCAGCTGCCTCCATCTTAGGAGTGAAGGGCAGATATTGCTCCATCACTAGTTTGGTTTTTGAAGTAGGAATGATTCTGAAAATCTGCTAAATAACCTCGGTTGAAAATAATCCTTAAATACCCACCTCTCCTTCCAAAAAATGACTCACAACTTCCAGAAAGTTCTTTTTCAGCCATGGTTTTTGGTATGGTCCCACAAGCAGCTCTCCTGGCCCCCTTTGTGGATGTAGGAGGAAGGAGCTGAAGAGTAAGGTAGGGGTTTCCTAAGCTGACTTTGCAGCAGGAAAAAAGATTGTCTGAAATTTCTCTGTAAGCAAGATGCACAAGCCAAAAGCTGCCATTAGGGGTAGGTGAGGTAATCTATAGATCTGGGATGCTGATCATGAGTACAGGAAAACCCTGTATGGCTTTAATCTTGAAACTTTTCATTGCAAGGGACCACTTTGCATGAAATATATGAGCCTCATCCCAAAGCAAGGTGCACCTCTTGTATGTACACAGCCAGTAGCACATCATCTGGGCACCAAATAGCAAGGAAGAGGTGGCTGGTGCTGCCAAAAATCTGCGCTTATGGGACAGTCCCCTTTGGGGAGGTAGGCCCATCTGTGGAGCAGCCATCATTTGGGATGGTGCCATTAGAGATCATAAATAAAATGGGACATTCGGACCTCTAGGGAAATAAGCCCTGGTTTGGAGCACAATGCAAAAAGACAGCCACTTTCCTTTTATTTATAACAATGCTGCGTGCCCGTCTGACCCCTGCTCACACACACATACACACGCTGATGCATGTACACTGTTTCAGGGCAGATTTTCACCTTAAGCAATGGGAAATAAGCAGCAAGTTCAAAGCAGCATGAACCAAACATTTTTTTTTTTCCGTGAGAACCACTGACCCTAAGCCATTTCAGAACTTATAATGCATGTGGAAAGGTGTGGATCTATCTCTTTCCTCCAAAGCTGGAGATGTAGATACTATGTCCAGGTATCTTTTGTAAGCAAAAGAGAATAACCCTCCTGACTTGGGTGTTTCTTCTAAGAAGTTCCTTCAGACACCCTGGGAAATCTGTTTCACAGTCTGACAAAATCTGCAGGCAGCACAAGAGCAAATTCATCTCCTTTTGTGTTTTTTTTTTTTCCACAATGAAATGTAGACTTTCATTCCCAGCACCGCCAAGAGTTGTAGCAGCATCACTGCCTGTCTGTCTGTCTTAATCATTGCAGTCCCATTATTTTATCTCCTCTCTCTGATTTTTTTTTGTGCCTTTAACATTTCACCATTGATATTTCCTTTCTGCTTTTAGGTGGGATCATACTATAGATGATAACTGCCACCTTAACCAAGCTTATGGTCAGTAGCAATAGATCCAGCAGGCTCTAGCTGTCAGTCTCTCTGCTGTCTGCTCATTTTGTTTTCCATATTTTTCATCCCCCAAGGAAGAATTTATTCCTCTCCTCCTCCCAAGGCAGAATGGGGCAGCATTTCTTGTTGCACTACCAAAGCAGCTACCAAATGACTAGCAAAAACATTGGTATAAGCCCTTCCCTGGTGTCAATGCCCCATTTTTGCAAGAGGTGAGGTCCAAGGTGAGATTACCACACTGAGCTTCTCACCCCTACAGTTCCTCCATACACCCTTGAGAGCCTTTCAGACATGAATCATCTCATCCTAGAGGAGACTTCTGTGCTTGAGCAGATGAACTTCATACTTTCATAGTGTGAATACCTACTTCTATCCCTTTGTTGTGAGGATAGTCAAGGAGGATTTGGTCAGTTAGAAACACCTCCACTTGATCCTTGAGCATAGGTGGGATAGACCACAGGCTGCTGTGGTGGGTGTCAGGGTGAGAATGTATCTTTCTGCCAGGAAATTGCCCCTGGGTAAGCTATGGGCCATAAGCAGCTTCTTACTGATGGTGTCTACCTTAGGTATCAGCCCAAGCTCTTCACACTGACTGACTGTAGAGTCAAGGTCAGAAGCTCTGGTGTAGGTGCCAGGTTGGTTACAGGATCCAAATTAAGCATTTCAAATTCAAGAGTCTTGAATGGAACCCTGCAGCTCCCCATGAGACTGTACTCCCAAGAAAAACAATGGTACTGATAACCACAGTTATTCCCAGCCAATGCCAAGGCAGTTCCTTCTTGGAAATAATACAACATGGAAACAGAAAAGCTGGAAAATGGAGCTGCAAAGACCTATCTGAGGGGTGTCCACCTGGTCACTGCAGGACATCCTGGTCTCATTTGTCCCTCACCTTCCTTGGAGGCTCTTCACGAGTGCATTTCTCATGATCCCACACAACCTGTTGTCAGTGGCAGTAGGTCATGGATGTGTAGTGACCAGGAGTTTGGGGATTGCATGGGCAGGCAGAGTAGCTGAGCTTAGAGTCTGCCTGACACCACATACAGAATAAGTTCAAGAAGAGACTTAGAAGGATTTGGTTGGTTGAAGTACCCGCTCAAGGAGCCAAAAAATAAAACTGTTGCAACCCAATGAATCAGGAACATAAGCTTTGCCACTATCAACAAATAAATATATAAATAGATCACCCTACCCTTCTGTTTGGACTGGAGCTGTTTGTGAGAAAGCAAAAGAAAAATAGAGCACAGACCTGTAACTCATTAAATATAGGCCATCTAAAGGTTGAGTGTCCAGGGTGAGCAAACCTTAGGTCTCCCTGCAGAAAAGTTTCATTTCAGCCTACGGTTAACATCTGGGATGAGACGTCTCCTGGAGATGCCACTTCCTTTCCATCCTCTAGCTAAGAAATCAATCAGAGGTTTTATTCAAATAAAACTTGGGGCTACCTCAGTTTAAAATCCTTTCAGTCCTTTTCTGGGAGCTCCCCATGAAGGTCGTCTCAAAGCCCATGGCTGATTCAAAGTCCTGTGAAAACCTCTGGTGTCAGGCAGCATAAACCAGCTCAGATGTTGGCCAAACCCCTGAGGAGCTACCCGGAACACAAGGAGGGATCCCACAGCCCATGTGCCTCGGGCTGTTAAGAGCAGTGAGATTAAAACCCCATATTCCTTTCAGAGCAGTTGTGCTGGTGGGGAAAAGCATCACACAGCCTGAAGAAGCAGCATGCAGAAAAGATTGATGAAAGAAAGTCTCAGGGTTCCTTGCTGAGAGAGGGTTTGTGCTCAGAGCAAGGAAACCCTCTCTGGTAGTTTGATTACTTTTCTAATCAGCAAAATAGGTTGAAGGAATTGTATTTCTTTAGCCAAGTGGAGGTAGTGTAATAGTCTTCCAGGATACTAAAGATATTTGAAAAAGTGATGAGAGCAATTCTTTTAGTCCACTGGGAGTTAAAAAAAAATAGAAGAAATGAACTTAGTTTTCAGCAAAGGTGATTTATTTTGGGTACTAGGGGAGACTAGAAGTCATGTTCACAACGAAATGCTAAAATGGCCTAACAAGGAAAGCTTAAAATCTCCCTGATTGGCAGTTTTCACAAATAGTTTGGATAAATTCCTGTTGAGCATGATCTATACGTCCCTGACTCAGTTTTGGTCCAAGGGACTCAACTGTATTTCTGTGATTCTGTGGCTTGACACATTCCTTAAAAAAACCCAACCCGATTCCACAGTTAATTTTTCTTCTTGGTAGGAGCCCTGGGGTTTTTGGCTCGCTGCTTGCAAGGGGTAACAGTAAAATATTTCAGTCTCCCTCAGTGTAATTTATCATCTCTGCACATCTGCAGGATGATAATGTTGACTTTAGGGTGAAACCCCTCCAATCTAGGGCTGTACTCCTCCAATTGTCTGTATCTCGCTATATGTTACCTCCTATGGGCAAACTCAGGGTTATTCTCTGCACTTCTCTTCACCAGAGGTCTCTGAGTCGCTCTCCAAAGGCACTCCCAGTGTCTGCTGGGAGAAGCTGTCAGATTTTGAAGCAATTGAATCCACCTGAATGTGCCCTTAAGTGGGAAGAATCTCCAAAGGGTAAAACCAGACTAGTCCTCCAAGGGCTGACTTGATGGCAAAAGGTTCTGGAGTCTGCTACCAACCTTGTGGCTCCCACTTCCATCATCATGTGTCTTTTTAATGGCTTGGCTAGATATGCTGCCTGCGAGGCAGCCTTGGGAATTCTTCCCTTTCTGAAAGGCCAGGTTAGGAAGATAAAGATATTCAATGATCAGGATATGCTAATGCTAAGCTATCATGTTACTGGCAATTGTCAGGTTACTTCCCTTTAGACTGGTTGTATCTGGTGTTTCTGTACAGTGTATTATAGGCTAATTAATGCTGTTGATGATAATGGTTCTACTGCGAGAAGCCTGGAGTATTATCTCTATCTATCTTCTTGTCACCTTCCTTTTATCAAACCATTAAAGGAAAGCAGGCTATCTAATGGGGCTATCAGCCCCCAGCACGCTAATTCACTTACATCCATATGGAAATAGAAAGCACTCTGCAGATGTAGGACGGATGCTTACACTAATTGTGGAGACTACGAATTGGTCTTCTGGCTTCCATTGTTTGCCTTTCCCTTGCACTTTGAGCCTTGATCCAACCCTTCTCCAAGGTGGGGTGTAGGGGGGCAATTCATCATCTGCCATGCACATCTTCAGTGGTTCAGATTTCAATCTGTCATCTTTAATATCAGTTGGAGACACATATATTGTACATTCTTCTAAACCACAAATCAGCAAAAGCTGATCCTTCTTTTTTTTTCAATCTACCACGAAGCAATTATAGTGGTTGGAGACCTTTCATATTACTGGCACTACAAAGAAGTGGGTAAGTGATATTTCATTTGGGGAAACTAATACTCAATTGAGATGTTCTTTCCAGGTCAGTCACTACCCCCAAGTGAGAGAGCAGGAAATTCTCGACATTGGCTCCTTGACAAAAAGAAAAGGGGTCTTTTGTGTTTCTGTGGTGGTGGAAAGAGCCACAGTCACCTTTCCCAGGGGAGAAATGATCACAGCAACAGAAAGCCATTGGACAGATAAAAGCAAACTATCCTTATGCTCAAAAGCAGCATAAATAGAAGCTGGGGAGGTCTGAGGCACATGCTGCAGAAAGAGCCCGTTTCTGATATGAGTCTCTTCTCTGACAAAACAGCTTAATATTTTTCTCAAATGCAGGGTTGAAAGCTGGCTTTGTAAAGGAAATGTTTAAATAGAAAGAGTTTGAAGAAGATGTAGGGATAATCTTCAGGGATCAGACCTTATCGCAAGAAACTTTGGAGAACATAGGTAGAATCCGGCCGTTAATCTTGCTGTTGCCAATCCTAAGTGCAAAAAGGAAGCAGTTCAGGATTTGAAAAGCTCTGGGGTCCTTCTACAGCCCTTTGCCTTCACACCCTTGAGGGCTCACGTGTCCTGGCTTTGCTCCTTAGTGACAACTGCAAGGCGTTTGATTTTGAACATAACAATCTTTTCACTGGTTCAAGACACCACTAGACGCTGTGAGTCCAGCTAGTGTCTTCCCTCTTGTGAGCCTGGTATATTTTAATTTTATTTTTTTTTCCCCCATACTTTTACACCTGGGGAGCTGTGGTTCTCTGCAGATTTCCACGCAAGTGAGAGCCAAGTCTCATCTGTGTGCAACGTAGAGGACTCACTACATGCGGCAGCAGTGAGAGACAGAGGCACAACCCATGTTCCCATCAGCTGAGGACAGGCAGTCAGGAACAGCAAAGTGCTGTGAGATGTGAATCAACAGTACAAAATAAAATAATAATTAAAAAAAAACCTAATGAAAGTTAGTCTTTGGAAAGACACGCAGTGCACTGAGGCACCCTCTCTGGATGTGGTTTCCCCAGTTATATGTGGAGGATAGTTCCAACCCATCTTGTGGAGGAGCTGTAACAGTCCCAAAGATTTCCTATGGCACTGTGCAGGGACTGAAAAGTTACAACAAATTAAGAAGATGCTTCTCCTTTGGCAGTGTGAGTCCTCGACTTGCCTTTTCCCTGCACCACCAGACTCAGCAGCAAGCAAAATAGCTTATGCTTTTGTTCAGAGACACCAAATCCATAGGAGACTTATGATTTTTTCCCCCTTCATCCAGCTTGTGCATTATGAAAAAAAAAAATTCCCAAAGAATTGCTTATGTCCGGTCAAGCAGATAATATCAAAACTCATGCAAAGATGAATGGACCAAGGAAAACGCGCACAGTGTGTTCCTGTTGCCTCTGAAATATCCAGTTCACATAGTGACCCAATCTGAATCCTTCACTGGCAGAAAACTCTCAACCACTGAATATTTTTGGAAAATTCTGGGTGGGACATAACTGTGGTGATGCCCATCAAATCTCAACACTCCTTTTCAAGTAACAAAGCCTTGTTGAAATTTTATGTCTTACCTAATGTCCTGATACCTGCTGTAACTCAAGAGACAGACAAAAAAATATGCTATAAACTTACAGATAGCCTGAAAAACTTGAACTGAGAGCTCAAGTTTTTCAAAGCTTGTAACATTCCAGTCTAATGCACAGAACCTGGGTGGCAAAAAGGAGGATGTGGCTGGTAGGTGACTGCAGACCTGAAGCTGTGGGTCTGATTCAGACTCTGGTTGCTCCATCAGTGACTCTGGAGGTGCACAGATGTAGATGTGGTCATATTTAGCCCCTTGGTTGAAGAGCTGCGACGCTGGTGTTTTAGGTACACTGAGCATGTGAGAAATTGTTCTCATTAGTGAGTGGTTGTAAGAGTATAGAAATAAAAAATATATATCTGCACAGAACTTCCTACCCCGGAGGCCCTAAAAGTGACAGACAAATGGTTCAGCTTCCTTCCAGATCTAGTTTTGGACGGCTGTAAATCATCTTGAGTAACATTTAATCTTCATTTCAGTCAAAACACCCCTGGTCTGGCCACGAGTTTCGATGCGATCTGATTGAAGTGTGCCCATGAAATGATATGAAACATAAACGCTAGGGATGGCAAAAATCATCTGAACATGCCTAGTCATCTATTTACATCTGAAAACATCCCTGGAGATAATGGCTGATTTTGTTCCACAAATGAAGGATAATGAGAAAGGGAACATTGGCCAATAGATGCCATTTTTGCAAACATCATCCGCGGTCTCAACATTTGTCCCCATTTATTTCACAGAAGTATTTGGTTTTTTCAGACCTCACACAGCAGATCACTCTATTAACTTTCTCTCTGTTCTATTTTTTTTTCTTGCTGGTGTTCTTGTTACATCTCTGAAATGCAACAGGTTTTTTTTCCTGTGGATGAAATGACCTAGTCCGAAGGCTGTTGAAAAGCCTCTGATTTTGGATCTCCAGCAGACTTTAAGGTCCTGCTGGTAAGAAAGGGATTGATGTGAGTAGTCAACATTTAATTAATATTTCTAATATTAATAATAACAGTCATAGTGTCGGATTATGAATCTGCTCCTTGCTGGATTATTGCATATGTCCAGCTGTGCTCCTAGATAATCCATGGGACCTTCTCTTCATGCTTGTCACCCTGTTCTCTCCTCTAGCCATCTGAGCATTTGTTTTCCCTGCTGAGTATGCTGTACATTTTGGGATATACTGGCATTGGAAGCAAGAGACAGGATTGCAAAAGGTATGGGAATACCACAGCTAGCCTTCCACTAGCTTTCTGGGTGTAGCATCACTGTCCTGGGCCTGGATGCAAAGAGTAGAAAAGGACCCTATGTAATTTGGTACCAGTTTAGTCCTGGAAAAGTTAGAAGGTGGTGTGATGTCAAAGCAAGTACACAAACAAACCTAGATAGACCTGTGGTCTGTCCCTTACCCACAATATCATCTAGCAGCAGGACAATGTCCCCCTTGGCTCTCTCAGATAAGGTGGGTATGTTGCATGTGGCTGAAAAATGTCTAGCGCAATGGTGGTGTATCTACCTACAACATACACGCAAGCCATAAAAATTACTAACAAATGTATATTTGTCGAGTGTACACTGTTCTACAAAGCCATAGAAACATGTTTTCTGTATCAAAGATCTTTAAATCAAAGCCTTGAGGCTTCTAAGAGGAACCCCCTGTCATCTTTAGGGACTGGAGAAATAGGGCAAGTGCATGATGTAGGAGGGAGCAGAGGGTATCACAGAAACTACTCGGTAAAAGAACATGGAAGGAAGGATTTGAAGAAAGCTGAGCTCAGAGGAAGGACAGAAAGGTGGAAGAATTCTTTTTACTAAAAACATAAAACAGTGGGTTTTATGTATTTTGAAACATACTTTTGCAAGCAACAAAATGAATAAAGTTTCTTTGGTGGGTTTATTTCTTTGTCTTTATGAACATGATGGATCTGATTCTTATTTTTACAAAAGTTCCACAAGTTCATTCACCCTGAACAAAGCATTTTATGGTATGTCCACCTTCCCTTAAAGTACCTCCAAAAAGGCTTTTGTGTAAGAATTGAGACAATCTGTCCAGTTTCCCCACATTTTTAATTTCCCCTTTTACTCTCAAAAACCTTTCCAAGTTAATTCATTGAGAAGAAAAATAAGAAAAAGGACTATTTTAATGGAATGTTAAATTATAATTTAAACCCACAAGAGCCAGAAAATGCAGAGTTAAAGCTCCCAAAGCCCAGTGTTATATTCTCAAATAATGAAAGGCCCTATGTCCTAGCATAATGATTTGAAGAAGGGGTCAAAATTATAGTGGTCCAGGGAGCTTTAACTCTTCAGCCTTGAATCACAACCTGATCCATCTGCTAATGCATTTCTCCCCTGCTTTCCAACACATTTTAAGCATTATAAAGAGAAAACGACCCCAATCTCTAATATTCCAAATATATGTTATCTGCTAAATACTACTCTGTTTAATATCGCACACTTTGCTAATATCATACATTAGGTTTAATGGTCTAATTTGGGAAAAAATATCCCAGAAAAACACTTTCAGCGGGCCTTCTCCATTCATCTGAAACTGATATAAACAGGTATGTGAAGAATCACAGAATCTTAGTGGTTGGAAGGGACCTTTGAGATCATCGAGTCCAACCACATTAAAAAAAAACAAAACAAAAAAAACCCAACACACACACACAAACAAAAAACCCCACAAAAACCCCTTAAAAAATAAAAAAAGAAACCAACACCACCCCAAAAAACACCAAAAAGCCCACAAAATCCACACACACACAAAAAAAAGCAGCCACCAACTAAGCCCCACACCCACACCCCACCACAGACCAATAATCTTGGGCACTAGAGCATG
>BJBW01005251.1:0-11233 GCA_004320125.1 Scolopax mira | reverse complement strand
TACCATTCCCTCTGGTCCTGTCGTTATTCCCTTGGGAGATGAAAGGGAGAGGGAGACAGACATTAATCGAGGGACTAGAAGGTCATTCTTGAATCATCTCTGGCTGTCTCCAGAAGGTTAAGGAAATAAGATTTTAAAAGGAAAAAGAGATGGATGGGGGAAGACTGAGCACAGACTAGAAGCAGGAAGAACAGACCATGTGCCTGTGGGTATTTCATTCTGTAAGATGTTTAAGGTATATTTTGGGGTGATATGAGGTCCTTCGTCCTATCATTTGATGCACATTTTTTCTTTTCTTCTTCTAAGGTGAGCCTCCATCAGATCAAACCCTCTTTAGAGTTTCTCTTCTTCAATTTCCCAGGATCCCATGAAACCTTGGAAAGCTTAAGTGGTTCTCTGCAGATGGTGTGGGATGTTGAGCAGGAATGAGGACATTAGGTGAGATGCAGGAACCAGCAGCACTGATTTGTCATCAGGGCTGTGCAGTATTTATATGAAGGATTTTCATGAAAGTCATAGAGGGATCAGTTGGAGGGATGCTGGTTTTGGGGAAACCCACACTGCTTCTTCCACAAATCCTAGCTGTGCTGGGCCTCAGTTTTCTAATCAAAGTGAAGGAAGATGAAAATATCAACTATCTTCCTGCTCTGAAAGAGATGCTACCATTAAATAGCTCTGCATGGGGTGTGTGAAGTTTTATGGCTTTCATTTTAATGGAAGGAACTCCACCAGTGCAAGAATAGTGATATTAAGGACGTGGTGGAATTAGCAGTGTTAGGTTAATGGTTGGACTTGGTGACTGTAAGGGTCTTTTTCAACTTAAATGATTCTATGATTCTGTAATTCTCTATCTGTTTTGGGAAGATCCTTCCAGGGGAACCTACCTGTCCAGGGATAATGGGCTTTGGAGAGACGCTGGCCAGGGCACCAGAAAGGCACAGCAATAGCCTGCAGTGTTCCTAGGGCACAGAGGGAAAAAACACTGTACAAACACAACAAGCAGAAGGACATGGGGCAGTACCACATGGAGACTGTTGCCTCCCAAAGAAAAGCTTCTCCTCTCCATCTTGACCCAAAAAGCAGGTGTGACATTGATTTGGGCCAGTCTACATCTGTCCAGCGAAAGAATCTCAAAATGGACAATAGATACATACAGTCTCTGGAGTCGATAGAAGCCTTTTGACCTATCAGTATCTGTGAAATCAGAATTAACCTGTGTGGGCTTCTCATTTAAAGCCTTTGACCAATCCCATGCAGCACTATAGCAGCCGTATTGACCTTCGGCCAAGCGCAATCTCACACGCTGCTTCTGCATCCCACTGCCACACTTGTGGACTGGCCCCATGATGTGAAAATATCCGTGTGCCTGCCTCTCTCCCCTGCAAGAAAAGAGCTTGAATTACAGTACGGAGAAGGCCATGATCGCCATGAATTAATCCACCGACGCATCGCACAAATTTAGCCGTGTCCATAAAATTGGATTTCCTGGTAGCTGGGGGGATTTGCACCGCGCTCAGCCCTGACTCAGGTATTACAGGCGTTCAGCTGTGCAAACAGCAGAGACGATGGCATGCAGCTGCCTGCAGAAAAACCTCAAAGAAGCCTTCAGAGCTGTGTACGTTCGGCGCTGGGTAGTGACACCGGCCAGGCTTGCATCAAGGGTAAGGGCCAGAAGCACAGAAAACACATGTTGGAGGGAAGCTTGCATCTTCCTGACTCATTTTGACTCACAAAAGAACAGTAACAGGGTTAACGCTCCTTTCCACTTCTTTATGATATGAAAAAATAATCTCAGAAGGCCTTTCTCATCTGGTTTTTTTTTTAATTTTTTTTTTCCCTGCCTGCTTTTTACCTTAGAAATAATGAAAACATTAAGAAGCAGAAGTGTGAAGGCAGAGAGGGTCTCAGCTGTGCACCGGAGGGTTTCGTGCCCTTCATCAGAGACATGAATAAGTCAGCAACGAAACTCCTTCCCCCTACCTTGTTCTTGAGCATTCAAGCTGAAGCGGAGCTAAAAAAACAAATGAAACAAATGCCAACTGGAAGATAAATTATAATTTCTATCCCCTTCTCAGGTATTCACTGTCCGTCTCAGCCTGGCCCTTCTAGCCACACATTTGTCAGATGGTTTTCTTTCTTAAAAAAATAATAATAATGGAAGTACTTCCTGGGATCAGTGTTTTTACAGTGCCATTCATCTTACCAGCACTTCGCAGCCATTAACTAATTAAGCTTCTAAATAATGCCACGAGGTGGGAAAGCTGCCTGTGTTTGTACAATGGGCAAGCAAAGTTGTTGTGGGGAGGAGTCTGAGTTTACCACCCCTTGATCCTGCTGACATGTGGGATTCAGCTGACTACTAGACAGCTGTCTCTGGAAGAGCTGGTGGCTAAAGTCCCTTGACAGTCTACTGAAGATTTATCTTTCCCCAAAGCAGGCATCTTGGTTTGACTTCTAAAACACCTCAAATTGAGACAGTCAGAGTTAGGAGAGGTGAATCCAGCTTCATGTGGCTTGTTGCCAAGCGAGTTGCTGTGGGAGGCAAGGGTGGGCTGTAGCAAGCCAGGAGCATGGGCATGGCAAAGATAGTTTCTCTTATTTCCCTGCAAACCTTGCTCAGTTTGTGGCTCAGAGCCAGAAATGACATCCCGATAATGCAACGTAACTGCTTTAAGGAAGAGATGGCTGAGAGTGGGTGCAGTAGACATCGGTAGAACCACAAGTGCCACTGAGGAATGAAGAGGCAAAGCTCATTTGCCATCAATCCTGACACAAGAACAAGGAGGCATCAACCCCTCCAGGCAGACAGCACTTTGCAGAAAGCAAGCTTAAAACAAACACAAGGGTGTCCTTCAGATGGTGAGCTGTTCTGCCGCCTGCCTTCTCACAGCAGATATTTACACAGGTTCAAAAAGCTATTGGAAAAAATTCCTGAAAGAAAAACAAAAATATAGAGGTCCCTTTCCCAGACATCTACAGTGGGGTCCTGCTGGATAGGATATTGTCATGGTAATTCTGGGGTTTAGGCAATGGTGTATTCTGGTTAACATCTCCATCTGTCCATACAGGACTTCTGGTGCTTTCAGATCCCATAGAATAATAGAATCATAGAATGGTTAGAGTTGGAAGGGACCTTAAAGATCATTGAGTTCCAACCCCCCTTCCACGGGCAAGGACATCTCCACTAGAGCAAGTTGCTCAAAGTCCCATCTACACCTGTTCTCAAACCCGCTGTGAGATGCTCCAGTGGCACCAGGGGACATCTCTGAGCTGCACACTTCCAGCACAAAGACTCCCTGCAGTAGATGCTCTGCTGGCTAGAGAAGGGGAAAGGACTGGTCTGCAGATTCCTAATCCTGCAGGGATGGGTTAAGCTCACAGGCAGGCTGTGGGTGTGCGTGTGTGAAGAAAGAGGACAAAACCCACTTCTCAAAATGCACCTGCTAAATCAAGCTGCAATGGCCTGGCACCTCTTGAAGTCACTAAACTCACTTGCTGTTTAGGTCTTGTAGCAGAGGCAGAGCTGGGTATCAAACCACAGAGAATGGATTTGGGCTCAGTCCCATCCATGAGCCACTGAGTGTGACGATCTGCTGGTGAGCCAAGCCCTGAGACTTCGATGCACTGTCTGGAAAGACCTATCGTGACATGAGAGCAGAGTGAGCAGATTGGGAGTCACCTCTGCCACCCAGATGCAGACTGGGCACCCCCTAAAATGTCTCACTGGTGCAGAGGCAGGAATATGCCGGGAATTCTCCCTCTAGCTATTGCAGACTTTACATGAGCAAACACCAATCACACCCTGCCAAAAACTCGACCCAGCGCTATCTTTATTTCTTGACGCACAGTTTTATGCAGTGTCAGGCACTGATTTGCCAAATGGATTAAGGCTGCTTCAGCATCTTCCCTGAATTAACAGCTTCTCCCTTGCCCTTTATTCATGCTCCCCTGTCATGATGCTGGCGGCTCCTGAGCTCCAGTTGCTGCATTTTGCTCTCATGTCCCTGCAGCTCCTGCAAAGCCATGGAGAGACTCAGCAGTGCAATGTGGCCCTTAGGCACGTGTGTTTGCTTTGCTCTCTCTCCTTGCTTTTTGTCTTTTCAGCCTCTTGCAAGAGAGCAGCCTGCATCGTGTGACCAAGACAGGAGGAGAGAGGAGAAGGATGCAGCCCCAAAATGCTCCTCATTTGGTTTTTTTGAGTTTGTTTGGTTTTTTATTGGAAGTATTTCTAAAGACCCTATCTGTTGAGTAATTGCTCTACAACCTGTAAATTCCTATTACAGATTCCTTTTGTTCCTTCCTGGGTACCTGGACAGCAGAGATGACTAGAGGAGTCCAACAAATTCCATGGGAGCAAATCCCAGGTTGTTAATTTTTTTTTAAACTCACATTAGGTGTTCTCCCCTGGGCCCAAAACCATTCCTTTTGCCATCTTTGAGTGCATCCTGGGACAGGGGGAGACAGTAGAAGTGATGGGCTGTGACTGCAGCTCGTGATGACACTAGAAATGGGTCTCAGAGCAGAGCAGGGAGCTGGTTCATTCCAGGCCTCCCTTTGAAATTATATTTGGGGGGAAACTGCAGGTTTTGCAAAGCTGAAACTGTCAGAGATAATTTTTACTTGCCTGCATTTCACTTTGTACCATCATTAGGCATTGCCAGGATGAAACCTGCTGTCCTGTCCCTAGGGAAAGTGCCCTGGAGCTGGTAGGAGGGAAGGATGCTTCAGATCTCCCTTCTCCAAGTTGGGCCCTTGACTCCATAATATGTCTGGTGGCATGGTGACCTCCCAGCTGCACAAGCTGCTGGGGAATGGCATGAGCTGTCTTTGACTACAAAGGGTCATCCCTCCCTGAGCAGAGCTAAAAACGGGGCTGCAGAACATGCTCTTAGCCATGCACGCCTCCAGCTATTGCAGGCTTTGAAGGAAAAGACCAAGGCTGTGGCCTAACTAAAGAGACAGAGCATTACATGAAATAAATAATAATAATAGCGGAATTATTCCTCTGTAACACGTGCCCTTTTGTACCTGATTAATGCTTACCTAGGACACACAGCCCGGGGAAGCTGCATGTGAGGTTGCACACCCCTCCCCACACTCTCGGAGCAGACAATCCACTCCAGCATCGCTCTTACGGTTACCATGATACTGTTATTGTTGCCTGCTTCTTCCCTCTCTGTCCCCATTGACTTTAGGCAGATTAGAGTGCAGAGATGATGGATGGCTGGATTAGATGCTGCACACCTACTTCAGGTTTATAAAGCAATATTTTTCTGTCCTATTTGGATGCATCTCTCCCATTGTGAGAGAATAACAGGGAACTATTGTTGCAAGGCAGTGACTGTGGTTTACACGTACGTGCAGCATGAATCCATTCATGGCATTAAAAAAAAAAAAATGAAAAGTGTAAGCTGACAAATATAATCAATTATAGCAAGCCAGCTGCAAGGTGAAATGGAATAACCATGTGTTTCACCATTCAAGGTTCAGTGAAGGTCCTGGGCACGCAAAAAGGGAAGATTGCTGTTGGCCTTTAAGGAGAGCTACCTCTTCTCTGCTCAAAGGCTGAGTCCCACATAATCCAATTTCACATCCTGCCTTTAAAATGTTATTGGATCTTCCTGGAACTGACAAATGTTGAAACTCCGAGAGAGGGAACAGAAAGAACTAGCCAGAAGCCCAGGTCTCCAATCTGTATTTACAGGGCTAAAGTAACACAGGTGAGCCCTTGAGCAAAACTTGCAAGTAAAACTGTCCTCTCCATGGCTGGATCTGCTATTGAGGAGCTATTTTGTGCTATTGAGCTTCAAAACGAGCTCTTGGTTTCAGTATGGAGGTCTTCAAGAACCATAAGTCCCTCAAAGTCTGGAAGATCCCACATGGACACCATGCAGTGTGACTCTTCCGCCTGCATATTCTCCTTGTTGTTTGCACACCAGCAGCCTCTGTAGACAAGCCTGGTGGTGGCCCATACACCCATGGGAGTGTGGCAGGCATCATGGTAGTATTTGGGTTGTGTGTGGGGTCAATGGAATGTGTTCATTGCCTCTGGACCAGCAGCACTGGAAGAAAGCAGACAAGCCCTGAAGTCTGGTTTGGATGGCCAAGTGTCTTCAACAGGTGTAGCAGACACATTCTCACTCTCTAGCACAAGCACAATTGTTAGGGAGTTGACATTCTTTGCCTTTCTCCTGCTTCTCCAGTCCCTGCTGGAGAAAGCATGTCCTTGGGGCAAAGCCAGTGTGGATGCTTAAGGGTACAAGGTGGTGGAGTCCTGCCATGATGCTGATGGTGGCTTCCTAAACTGGGTGGTTCACCCAAGCATCTGAGGGGTCCTGAGGTGGTTCTGGGACTCCCTTTCTTCCACAGGACTTTATTGGACTCTCGTGGAAATGTTATGGCTTAATGTTGGTAACAGTGTCCATAAATTGCATTCAGGGATCCTCCTCCCACATCACTCTAAGACATTTGTGGGGGCCTCAGATATTGCCCCTGGGGACAATGCTACTTCCGGGGAATGACCTGGGTGATATGCAGAAAGCTGGAGGGTCATAGATAGAGTAAAAATTACTGAGGGCTATGTTTAACCACAGAGCAGTGATTTCTATCACCCATGCATCTGCTGGGGGTAACGGTGTCACAGAAAGAGGAGGACAGTTGGGTGACACACCGGAGTCACTGTGTTGCCACTGTCCTGTCTCTCAGTGTAGGAGCTGAGCTGGTGACCACAACCCCCATTGGAGCTGGGTCTAATGTCATCTTGGGACATAGAGTCCAGGGGGAAAACAAAATGGAAAGAAGTCATCAACTGACACATCAGATTCTATAGTTTGGGGGACCAATTTTGCACAGGAGGCATCAGCTGTGCTGGAGCTTTAGAAAACTCTTGGTTGGGGATGAAGCTGTGGGCAAGAAGATGTGCCTTGCAGCTCGCTGGGCTGTGACGTGCCCACCCTTTGGTCCAGCACCTATAAACTGCTTTTTTTATTGCCAAAACTAATGAGCTCTGGGCCCTCTAGGTAGAGCCTTGTAATTACACGGCTTCTTGGGATGCTGATTTAGGGGTTGCGTGGAGTGTCTCCTCTCACTGGCCACTACTTTGGCTGACAAAGGCTGACCACACCACCCAGGTGGGCTGTCACTACCCTCAGATCTTACCCATATTTCCCCCCCAACCAAAAATTAAAAAAAAACCAAACCAAGTGACCAGAGCAACCTACCAGAACCATCAGAAACATGCTGGGAACCTGCTGGAGGGGCTGGTCATAGAATCATAGAACCATAGGATTGTCTAGGTTGGAAGGGACCTTAAAGATCATCTAGTCTAACCATCAGCCTAACCCTGACAAAAATCACTAAACCATATTCCTAAGGACTACGTCAATCCGTCCTTTGAACACCTCCAGGGATGGTGCCTCAACCACTCCCCTGGGCATTGCCTGATAACCCTCTCTGTGAAGAAATGTTTCCTACTATCCAATCTAAACTTCCCCTGGTGCCACTTGAGGCCATTCTCCCTTGTCCTTCCAGCACCGCTGTCAGAGCAAAGAGCAGAGGGGGGATGGACATTTTGGGATTCACAGCTTTTGTAGCAGCAGGATTTTGGTGGGGAGGCGCTGATTTGAAAATCTTACAGTGACTTCATTTACAAATATAGGCCCAGGATTTCCAGGGCAGGCGCTGTATTAGGAAAGATCTGGCACACCCTAAATAATAATCATTATTATTAGTGTGATTATATTAATTACTGTAATTACAAGGAGGGCAAGACACGGCAGGAATCACAGATGAGTAGGGTGCTACATGGATGCCAGGCGTTACCGGGGTTTTTCCCTCCCTCTCTGTAGCCTAAAGGCAGCTGCATTCCTTGCCAAGCAGCTCCAGAAACACACACACACACACAGAGACACACACAGACACACAGACACAGACAGAGGCTCCTTCTGTACGTGTGTGTCAAGATCAGAGTGTCAGGTAGAAAATGCTGCCAGAGCCGGGTAGGCAAAAATTGACAAGGCAATCCAGCGTTATCTGGAACCGCTCTCTCCAGAGAGGCTGAAAATCTTTGATAGGTTCACTCCAGGGGAAATAACTTTGGAGGATAAGAGGCATTGATGTGCGCTGAGCAAAAGGCAACCCATGTGCACGCCGGCACGGCAGCGGCTTGGAGCTGACATGCATTCTTTTCTATCTCTCTTTTTTTTAATTATTTTTTCCCCCTCTGCTCCCTTTCCTCGTATTTTTTTCCCCCTTTTTTTTTTTTTAATTTTTTATTTTTCTTATTAAATATTTTTTTTTAATATTATTTTTTCAAAGCAGCCCCAGGTCTCCCAGCGATGGTGAATGTTGTAAAGGCTGGAGTCGCGCCGGTGCCTCCAAGGAGCAGGGGAAAGCAAAGAGCTGGAGAGGGAGGGAAGGAGGGAGAGGGGAATGTCAACAGGCAAATCTAAAAAGCAGACCTGGAGAGTGACTGCATACCTGCTGCTGGTGGAGCCTCCGAGGGAGCAGATGGAATATTTTCAGAAAATTTTCCATGTTTGAGAAGGAGCAAAAGGTGGAGCTGCATTTGTTGGGGAAATCTGCAGCAGTACCCTAGTCCTTTTGTAATCCCGTGGTCTCTCCTTCCACCTCTGGGAGACAGATGCTGTTCCTGGCACAGCACAGCCCACGCCACCCTGGGAGGGTTTGCAGCCTCTTTCATAGAATCATTGAATTGTTTAGGTTGGAAAGGAACTTTCAGATCACAGAGTCCAGCCTTCAACACAACACTGACAACTCAACTACTAAACCATGTCCCTCAGCACCACATTTGCCCAATTTTTAAATACCTCCAGGCATGGTGAGTCCACCACTCAGCCTCTTCCAAGGCTTGACAAACCATTCAGTGAAGAAGTTTTTCGTAATATCCATCCTAAGCCTCCCCTGGTGCAACTTGAGGTGGTTTCTCTTGTCCTATGTCCTGTTCCTTGGGAGAAGAGACCAATCCCCCCCTCTCTACCTCCTCCTTTCAGGGACTTGTAAAGAGCGAAGTGGTCTCTCCTCAGCCTCCTTTTCTCCAGGCTGAACAACCCCAGCTCCTCACAAGACTTGTGCTCCAGACCCCTCACCAGCTCCGTTGCCCTTCTCTGGACACACTCCAGCCCCTCAGTGTCTTTCCTGTCGTGAAGGAGTGAGAACTCGACACAGCACTCGAGGTGGGGCCTCACCAGTGCTGAGCACAGGGGGTGACCATCACTCCTCTAGTCCCGCTGGTCACACTATTCCTGATGTAGGCCAGGATGCTGTTGGCCTTCTGACGACCTAGGCACACTGCTGGCTCATGTTCAGCTGGCTGTCAGCAAAACCCAAATGAACACAGCTCCTCTAGCATACCCTGGCCCCAAATTCTGCTCCCAAATTCTGATCCAGCGCATTAAAGCCACAGCTTGGAGCAGATCTTTTCCCAGATGAGATAACTTCACCGTGGTGGGGGCCCTGTGCTGATTGGAGGTTGGTGGGAAGCACGCTGCTGAGATGCAGTTCTCTCCTGGATGCTTTTATTCTGTTACGCCACAAGAGCTGTTGAGGGAAGCTGGCAGTTGTTTGTGGGTTATTTTGAGTGGGACTTTTCTCAGTTCACTGCAGCTTGCTGAGAGGTAGGCGGTTATGTCTGAGCTGCTTTATTGCCGCAACTTTGCTTTATGGTTGGGAAAGAGGGATGGGTCCTTCTAGAGCACCACAATTCATCTCTCCCAGCTGGGCTGAATTGCACCCAGGAAGTTCTTTCTCTCCATTGACTATAAAAGGCGTCTAGACAACTCGCTCAGATTTACGTATCCAAACTGATGACACATAAACTTAGACGGATGAAACCCAGCCAGGCATCATTCTCTGCCTTTCATGCCACACAGGGTTTTTTTTTTTTTATCTTGCTCCGGCTTTTTCTGCTCCTCCTGGGCAGAAAAGGCTATGGAAATGCAGGCACTGTGGAGAAATGGCAAAGCCTTTGGATGGAGAAGTGGGTAGGTACAGCGTGGTCACTAAATGCTGCTATAGGCATCCAAAGATGCTCTGTGAAAAGCCTTCAAGCCTCGCCTTTTTGTATGAACCCACACATGGACAAACAGATAGAATGGGAGAAAAACAACAGCAACAACTGAGTGTCATCTTTATTTTCACACTCTTTTCTGTAACACCATGACATAATCAACTCAGGGAGGGAGTTATAAATAGCTTTTCATGGTCCCTGATTTAAAAAGGTTGAGAAACACCCGTTTAGGGATCTCTGAGAGACTGTGACAGGGTGCAGGTGGAGAGATGCAACCACTGTGTTCACCTCTGGATTGTAGCTGCTGCAAAATGTTGGGAACTACTCTTTGTTTGTGGACTTTTAGGCAATAACCCATCATAGAATCATAGAATGGTTTGGGTTGTAAGGGACCTTAGAGATCATCTAGTTCCAACCCCCCTGCCATGGTCAGGGTTGCCTCCTACTAGAGCAGCCACCTCATATGAACGTATCCTGCTGCTGCGAGTAGGCCACCAAGGTTGGTGCAGATGGATGCTGGGGCATGGTGAGAAGGACCAAGTCCCTTTGGGGGTGTTGATGTCCCCCTGATGAAGCGATTGCTGCTTGGGAACTCTTCCACAGGAGATAGCAAGATGATGGCAGCTGTGCTTGTGTTTTTCCAGGCCAAGCCAGGTCAGGCTTGCTCTGTGAGCAGGTAGGAGATGCCAAACACTGTTTGGATAACTTCTTCAGAAAATAACTCTCCTCTTTCTGCATCATTTCTGAACCACTGCTCATAATAGAGTTCTCAGAGAGATGTAATGGGGGCAGAGCCTTTTGTGGGAATGCAACAAAGTCAAATGTGCGATTGTTACAGCCTCTCCTCACACTGGCCAACACCACAATCTCCCTCAGCCAGAGGCATTGCACCCTCCACTGCCTTCTCTTCTCTCTCTCAGTAGACCTGCCCCAAAAGATGAGACAACCTTGTTTAAATCCATGCTCTGAATCCGATCAACATGGTCCATGGGCGCATACATAAAACTTTTTCTGACATCAAGGTAGCAGTCTTACCTAACTGGGCATGTATGAGTGCAAGGAGAGAGAATGGCCTTTCTTTCTCAAACTTTCATTTTCTTAAGGATACTCAGAGATGATAGGGAAGAGTTTATCACTGAATATCACTGAATATCACTGAAATTTTTGGAGTTGGAAGGGACCATAAAGATCATCTAGTCCAACTCC